>PQFF01000506.1:1319-50421 GCA_003547095.1 Diversispora epigaea | reverse complement strand
AAAAAAAAGTATAATTTTATCAAATGCATCAATTACTTCGTGAAAAGGAGGGGTTTTAATTAATGAGGCTTTTTCAGTTTCTTCTTGAGTTAAGAGAATATTTTCTTGGGTTTGAGATTCAATTGATGGGAAAATTTCTTTCACTACTCTTTGTACTATTTCAGTATCTGAAATTTCTTCAATAGAAACTCTTCTATCTTGATTAATGTATTCTAATTAATTAACAAATATTTATTAGTATAGTAAACATTTTAATTGAAAAATATAAATTATTTTACCTTCAGCTGACATGGGATTAGTAAAACCTAATTGATTAATTTTTTCTTGAATTTCTTCTAATTTTTTACTTTGTTCATGTAGAAACTCTTGTTTTGCTAATTGGATTTCATTTTCATTTTCATTTGTATTTAAAGTGGTAATAGTACTATTTTGAATTGCAGTAATAGTACCATATTGATTGATTGTAATAACATCATTTTGAATAGTAGTAGTTGAATTTTCTATATTAGTAATAGTACTACTTTTTTGATGAGTGGTATTAGTTCCTTCTTGGCTTGTTATATGAGAAGTGGTGGCAAATACATTTTCTTGATCAATAGTAGGTGTACTTTCTTTACTAGTAATGGTACTAGTGATTGTGGGAGTACTTTCTCTAGTAGTTACAGCACTTTTATAAAAAGAAATGGGAATACCATCGGATAAAAAATGTGGTAAAATGCCAGTTGATTTCCAACAATTCTTAATTGTTTTTTCTGTTACATTATTCCATGCCAATGCTGTTATATCAATTGCATCCTTAATAGTAAAAGGATTAAGAGAAGTTGTTGTATTTCCAAGGGCATCATAAGCATCAATTCTATTATCTACAAAAAATCTTCTATAATGGGCTTTAAAACTATGAATAATTCCTGCATCACAAGGTTGAAGATGTGTAGTTGTATTTGGTGGCAAAAAATGAATTTGAATATTTGTAAGTTGTGTATCAGGCAAAAGTTTATGAATAGGTGCATTATCAACAAATAAGAGAATATTACGATTTTGTTGTTGCATTTTTAAATTAAGTAATAATACCCATTTATTCCAAAGTGAAACTTGCATCCATGCAGTTGAATTCCATTCATATTGAACAGGAAGGTTTGATTTTAAGATACCCCGAAGTGCTCTAGGATTTTTTGATTTATTAATAAAAACTGGTTGAATTTTTTCAGTTCCAGATGCATTTGCTCCAAGTAATAATGTAATTCTTTCTTTAGATTTTTTATGTCCTTTTACAGGTTGAGTTGCTAATGTTTTGTTTGGTTCAAGTTTCCAAAAGAGACCAGTCTCATCTACATTAAAAATATCATCTAGTTTATATTTTCTATCAATGATAATTTTTTGAAGTTTAATTCTTTCTTCAGGAAGAGTTTCAATTGGGGCGCTTGCACTCTCTCCTGTTTTTGTATATTTTTTAATATTATGGCGATCTTTAAAATTTGCTACCCAACCTAAAGAACCTTTGAAATTTTCTATTTTAAGTGTTTCAGCAAATTGAAGGGCTTTTTTTTGTAAAATTCTATCATTAAGATCCATTTCCGCTCCAAGTGCACTTTGTGTCCAAAACCATAAAGCTTCTTCTAATAGTGGCCATTTTGCACCTTGTTTGTTTTTTGTTGGATTAAATGTAAGCCATTTATCTTGTTGTTGTAGAATGTCATGAATTGTAGATTCACCAACAGAATATTCAAATGCTAATTCTCTATTTGAAGGTGCAGGAATAATTTGTTTCTTCATGCAAATTTCATATTTCTGACCAGCAGTAAGAATTTTTTTTGATCTTTTAGATTCAGACATGATACAAAATATGTATTTACAAAAAGTTAAAAATATTTTTTGATTTATTAATTTTCAAAGAAAAATTCAATCCTAATTCTTCAGATACAAAAATAATAAAAAATAATTGACAATAATATACGTATTAATATTAAATTAATTAATTATTGTATAAAATTAAATAAAATAGTATTTGAAAATGGCCAATCCCCCAAAAAATAAGTTTCAATAAAATAAAAATTAAATAAAGAAATATTTTTACCAATACGTAAACAATATATTAGTATTTAGCAATGACTAGTTATCTAAAATAATAATGTTATTGTTGAAAAACTAGTTACTGTATATTAATATGCAAAATTTGATCATTTGAACTTTGGTGTAACAATTAAAACCAAAATTAAGAAAAATAAATTTGATCATCCGAAGTTTTGATATACATCAATAAAAACTAAAATAGGAGCAGAAAACCAAAGACTTCGGATGATCAAATTTTAACAGTACTCTACAAACTTTGAAATGGAAATATTTTTTATGCTGCTCTTATTATTTGTGTTTCATCTTTTCTTTGTATTATTACCCTTTTCAGCAAATGTGAATGGTAATGAATAATTTGTCTGGTGGTCGTGTTGCATATTAGAGAGGTGAAAGTGAAAAAGGTAATGATGTTACAGGTAAAGTACTTGGGAGTCAAGGTGTTTGAAGCTAAAGTGGTGATATACATGTTACTCAAATTATCTTTCAAAATCCCAAATTACTACTAAATTATTATGATATCAAATCCCAAATTCTGAATTATTCCAAAATTAATTCAGGTAAAATGTATAAATAGTGAAAGTTTTTTATAGTAATATAATCATTAAATTTATTATTAATATAGTTTTGAAGAGTTGTAGAGATAGTTTCTTGTATTATATTTCTGAAGATAATATAAATTTCCACAATTTTTGAACTTTATTCTTCTTTGACATAAAATCATTGCATACATTCTTTACTACCAGAGTTCACCTCCATCAAAATTACCTAATGCTACTAGAACACAAGATTATCACACTTGTCCCAGTAATAATCACTTATTGTGTTGAAATTTATTGCGATCATTGGAAAAACTCCAAATCTCTTAGGTGAGAATGGACCCCAAGTAATAATTGTTGATAGTGTTAAGGTTTACTGCTATCATTGAAAAAATTCCAAATGTCTTGGGCAAGAATAGATCCCAAGCGATAATCACTGATAATATTAAAGTTTATCACTTTCATTGAAAAATTCCAAATATCTTAAGTCAAGTAATAATTATTAATTTATAGTTATCATTGGAAAGATTCCAAATGTCTTGGGAAGAATGGATTCCAAGTTAATCTGCTAATTTCCTACAACATCTTTACTCAAGTTTACATAATTAATTTAGGTGCAAGGTAATAAGAAGTATCATGTGAATTTTTCATTCAATCAAAATTATCAAATTATCTTGTGAAACAATATCAATATTGATAATAGGAAATTATATTATAATTAGATTTTGAGAATCTGTTTCTCCAGAAAAAACTCTTTCAATTGGAGCATTAGTTGCAGGAATAGCTATTGGAGCATTAGTTGCAGGAATAGCTAAATAATCTCTAGCCATTTTACTAAGATAGGGGAATTGAATTTCACGACCCTAAAATAGATATTATATGTATTAATCATCTGATTTTCTTATAATAGAGTAAAAAATATATATATGTTATTATTAATAATAATATTAATATTATTAAAATGTATTGATAATTTAATATAAATTTAAAATTTACCATCATGATGTACAATATTGGTTTGGTGCAAATAATCAACTCCTTGAATAAGCTGCTTAAAAAGTCTGCAAGCTTCTACTTTCTTTAAGTGACAATTCATTACCTGAAAAAATTGAAAATATAATTTATATTATTTAAATTAATTCAATTAATCATTCTTAAATATTTTTAATTATAATTACCTGGAATATACTCAAGGACCATTCCTATGCAATTTTCTTATTCAAGAACATCTATGTAATCTATTGCAGTGATTTCTATCAGAAATACAACTTGTTTTTTGATTTTAAGTATTTGTCTTAAAAAATTATTGATAACATATAGCATTCCTAAACATCACTTATTAATTCCTAGGGACTTGAATTGTTTAATTTGTATGTTATGGTAAAAAAGTGTTCTTTGCGCAAATTAAGTTGTGAAGTGGGTTGCTTTTTTTTTTTAAATAATTCATTCAGATTGCTCATCTTAAATAATAAATAAATATTTAATCACACATCAATTTTCAACAATAAAAGCAAAGATTTGTAGTGTTATGGAAATAAACAAAAAAAATAGTAATGTTGCTTTACTCTAAGTAAGATCAATATATGAATGCTCCACCACAAACAACAATATGTGGTTTTTTTTGTTCATTTGGTAATACCTAGAAATAAAGAGATGAACAATGGTGGTGAACTTGATAATTTTTCTAGGCTCCAATTTCCTATATCAGGTCTTGAGAATCTCATAAAATATTTAGTGAGACTATAAAAAAATCTAAACTATCTTTAAAAATACCAACACCCCAGGATAAAATATTTCCAGAATTTTCTTACACAAACTAATGAATATTGGTGGCTATTGTTAAAATAAAGGGTGTAAAGAAGAAAAATGTGTTTATTTATTGAAGAATTTAATTATTTTATAGTATTTTATATTGGATTCAAATTTTCCAAAGCCAGGTTGTGAAAATTTTACAACCCCTTAACATTATACATGTTATCAAATTATTTTTCAAAATCCCAAATCCCAAATTATTTTATTATGATATTATGATAAAAATGATTTGGGCAATATGTGTTCGTATTTTTTCACCTTTTTCTCCTGAAAACCTTAAAGCATAAAAAATCATTATCTGAAAAAAAATCCCATAAGAAATGTAAGAAATAACATAGGGTTAAAATATGTGTTGTATGCTTTTGATGAAATAAAATATCAATCAGCATTGAGCTCAAGGCAGATTGATTATAAAGTTTTTTAAGTTTTATATTTTTTTTGTAATTTACAAGTTATAAGAAAGACAATTTACATTTTTTGTTAAAATTTATAAGAAATTTACATGTTAGAATTCATAAGAAAGATAATCTATATTTTTTGTAATTTACAAGTTATAAGAAAGATAATCAATATTTTTTTGTAATTTACAAGTTATAAGAAAGACAATCTACATTTTTTGTAATTTTCAAGTTAAAATTTATAAGAAATTTACATGTTAGAATTCATAAGAAAGATAATCTATATTTTTTGTTATTTACAAGTTATAAGAAAGATAATCTATATTTTTTGTAATTTACAAGTTAAAATTTATAAGAAATTTACAAGTTAAATTTATAAGAAATTTACAAGTTAGAATTTATAAGAAAGATAATCTATATTTTTTGTAATTTACAAGTTATAAGAAAGATAATTTACATTTTTTTGTAATTTACTTGTTAGAATTTATAAGAAAGATAATCTACATTTTTTGTAATTTACAAGTTAGAATTTATAAGATAATCTATATTTTTTTTAATTACAAGTTATAATCTATTTTTTGTAATTTACAAGTTATACATTTTTTGTAATTTACAAGTTAAAATTTATAAGAAATTCACAAGTTAAATTTATAAGAAATTTACAAGTTAGAATTTATAAGAAAGATAATCTACATTTTTTGTAATTTATAAGTTATAATATTTTTTGTAATTTACAAGTTATAATCTATATTTTTTGTAATTTATAAGTTATAAGAAAGATAATCTACATTTTTTGTAATTTTACAAGTTAAAATTTCTCAGAAATTTACAAGTCAAATTTATAAGAAATTTACAAGTTAGAATTTATAAGAAAGATACTCTATATTTTTTGTAATTTACAAGATAATCTATATTTTTTGTAATTTATAATCCATATTTTTTGTAATTTACAGGTTATAATTTATAATCCAGAAAATTGTGATACCAAAAATTTTTTTAGTTATTTCTAATTTTTTTATATTAAAAAAAATATTACCGAAATGAGAAATAAATGTTTTTATAAATTGACCAAAAAATAAACAATAGTAATAAAATATTAAAAAAACAAAAAAAAAGAAAGAATTAGTTGTTTTGGCTTATAAGAATATATTGAGTTCTGAAAATAGGAACTCGGAGAATTTGCTAACAAATACTTTTACGTATTTAATGATTATAGTAAGAGAAATCCAATGTTTTAAGGTCCTTTTATATATTATTATTCTATATAATGTAAGTATTTGATTTTGATTGGAATGAAATATGCACTTGATTGAATAAAGAAATCAGTAAAAGAACTTATAAATACCTTGGTCAATCTACAAGATTAAATTCTTGTTCTTGCACTGATAGTAATTTAGTTTAATTACCTCCCGTTAAGGTTCGCAAGTATTTACCTCTCCATTATGGAAATTTTTATTTCCTCCTTTTCTTATAACTGCACATTGACAATAAAGGGATATTGGGTTCTATAATAGAAAATTGCTAAAGCTCACCAGTGGTGATTGTCACCACTGGGCAAAATTAAATTTACGTGGGCAAAGTTAGGGGGGGTTGATCAAGGAATTATGTAATTTTGCCTAGTGGTGACAATCACCATCACCACCAGTGAGCTTTAGCAATACCCTCTATAATATGTTACGAATCGACAACGAAAACAATTTAAAATGCATACGCACAAAACTCATTACCTGTCTCGATTGATGAATCTATGTTTGCTACTGGTCAAACCTATTTTGCTTTAAGTCGATACCATTACATCATTTGACCCATCCGCAATTAAAGTTGAACAAATGTAATTGAAATACGCAAGATTAAATGTCATTTTCTATAGGGATTTGTGAATATAGACAGAGAATCAGAATTCATGAATAATATTAAGAATTACTTAAATTAAATAAATATGAAAAATTAAAAAATAGATCCAAAACGGTGTTTGACATACCGTACCCGCTCTCCTAACCGCTAGTTATTTATTTATGAAAATCAATAATAAAAATTATTAATAATAATAAAAAATAAATAAATAAATACATATCTTTAATTGTTATCCAAAAAACAAATTATTTCTTTTAATATATCTACATTTTGTTTTCATTTCATAATATTAAATAAAAATAAAATGAGCAATCAATGAAGTAATATACAGGTAATCTAACGTTAATCTGGGATTATGTAATTTTGCCTGCCCGGCTAATATAAATTTCTATATTGGGGGGATGTCTAAAGCCAGGTACATCATGAAATTATCCGAAATTAATTAATGTTAGAGTGAAGTCTGTTTAGGGTAAGGATTTAAGTTGATATTATTTGTAAAATTGCCTTCCCGACACTTTTTATTAATGCAATAATATATGTTTAAAAATCCGTTTCTTGTATTTTTCGTGTTTTTCACTTTTTTGCTTCGTCGGGTTAATCCGTAAAAACAAAAATTCACGATTTTGATTGGCCAAAGACAACGGAAAATCTCGTGATGTACCTGGCTTTAAACGACCCCTATATTGGGAAACTTTTTTGCGAACACAACATATAATATTTTTAATATATTATTTGATATCGACTATAAAAAATTTTAATATAAAATTTGAGAATTAAAAAAAGAATTTTATTTTGTTTTTTATATATTCTTTATACATATTTATATTTTTACATTTTTTATATTCTTTATATTTATATATAAATTTTTTTAAAAAAAAAATTGCGTTTTTTATAAGTTTTAATATATTTTAATATAAGTTTTAATATATATAAATAGTTATATGAATATGTTATGTACACTTAAATTTTGCATAATTTTTTATGCCTTATTTTTTTTTTGCGTATAGAAGCATCAAATAAGGAAATCAGATTTTGCATTTATTAAAAAAAATGATTATAGTTAATATATTAAATGTACATGTACATTATAAACATAACGAATATACAGTAACGAATATGTAAATGTATTGTTACTATAAGATTTTCTATGCAAGGTCGGAAAAACCGAAAACCATATTTATTATTTATTTATTTAGTTTTATCTATACATAAGTAATAATTGTGAATTTAGAGATTCGGCTCAACTTATTAAATATATTTTATTAAAACAGTAGGTCAAACCTGCAGGAAATGAAACAAGGTTATTTGTAGAGGTGGTGGAAACGAAAATGACAACATATATTTTTAGATATTTCTAATATTAAATAACAATAACAAATAATGAAAAATAATAAATATAATGGATATTTTAGATATTAAACTTGCTTTCCGAATATATTATTTTAAAAAGCACAATGTTTATATTTACAAATGTATATACAAATTTTTATTTATTAATTTTATAAAAAAAATAAAATAAATTTATTAATATTAATTACCTGACTTTTTTAACGTTAACTTAATTCCTTATGTAGTAAAAGTCCCCCCGGGTTAAGATTGGTTTTTTTCATAATAAAAATATAATTATCTTAACATTTCATTTTATATATTATCACACCTCTAAAATCTTGTTATTGACTGTGAACATCTCAATTAAATTTTAAATCATCCCTCTAACTTTATAATTTAAAATAATTTGAAAGATATTTATATCTCTGTCTAATATAACACTTGGCAATATGTGTTATATACGATACTGCTTTATTGAAATTAGATCAAATCGGACTTGTTTTGTATAATCTAAAATATATTTTATATTTATCAACACAATTTTATTTTACAAATAATACTTGTATCATTATTTCTAAAATAATTAAATCTCTAAAGACCACAACTGCACATAAGACTTCATAATTTGGAATATTTAATTTTTAAAAAATTTGAAATAATACTGTTACCATTTTTGGTCAATAATAAGATTATATACATATATGGTTATTTAAAGATTTACAAATAATAGATAAATGAATAGAATGAATTCGAAAACAGTAATAATCATTTTTCAAAATTCTTTTTAATTTGAGATGTGATGTTTGTTCGAGATTTTTGTCCTCCAAGTCCTCCGAGTTCTTCGAATTGAAAGATTGCACGATTGTACCATATATAAAATATATTAAATAAAGTAGAACATTTAATTATATCCATTTTAGAAGATTTTATACTAACGAGATTATTTATGAAAAATTCTTTTAATTTCTATAAGATTTCCGATTTTATCGATATGTTGAGAAAGCAAGGTAACTTGAATCATAATTAATACACGAATTGTTATTTTTATTTTTATTTTTATTTTTATTTTTATTTTTATTTTTATTTTTATTTTTGTTTTTATTTTTATTTTTATTTTTATTTTTGTTTTTATTTTTATTTTTATTTTTATTTTTATTTTATTATTCGAAATATTTCGACGTACAATCATTATTCCTGTAACAAAAGCTTTGCGACCTCGGGTTGACTTCTGCCTAAGATTTTGAGAGGTCTTTTGAGTTTTTCTTGGAGCTAACTCCATTTTGCTTAAATGAATAGAAAGAAAGAAACAAAGGAAGAATAAATCTTATTAAAAATATATATTATTTTATCCAAACATTACATTGATTTTGAATTTTTAAAAAATATATCAAATCACGCTTTTCGTCAATGTTTCATTGTTAGTAATCAAACCGATAATAATATAATAATACAGAATTCGCGCACAACATTGTTCATTAAAGGTTACTGCAATTCTTTATTAACGGAAAAAATATAGCGATTATAAAGAAATGATGCTATTATATTTCGTAATTAATTTTGATTTTGTCACTTATTTCTTGCACTCTATGCCAAGAATTTATTAAATTGCATGATGAATAATTCCTTAATAAATTTTTCGGTATATTATAATTACTTTAAGAAACTTTTGATATCCTTAATCAATTTATTGATATTATATATCTTTTTTATTTGTTTTAAAAAAAATGCATAAATCAGTAATTAAAAAAATTAGATTACATTAATTAAACGAAACCTTTATTGTTTAATTAATAAAGTTACCAAAAAATAATATCTATTTTATAAACGGTTATATAAAAAATATAAAGAATAATTAATTCATATTATATCACATGAACAGTTTCTTCCTTATAACTTTTGGTTGAAAAGGAACGCACGACGATCAGTCGGCTTAAATTTATTTCCAGGTAATCAATAAAAGTTCATTTAGCATGACTTCCCGTTGAAAAAAAAATTATATCACAAGAGTGCACAATTACGTTGTTTATGTTATTTTTAGAAAGAATGAAAGAATGTTGCAAAGAAAAAATTGAGTATACTGAATTATTTATATTTAATGGATTTTTTTTGGACAAGTGACATATGTTAAATAATGCAATGTTTTTAAATGTTTTAAAAAGTACATAATATTATAATATCATTTATATTTCTTTTTTAGTGGTGTTATCAAAGGAATGAATTTCCAATGCATTAATTTGACCAGCCGTTGCCTTTTGTATCTACTTAATTTGGCAAATTTTAATCAAATTTAGAAATGACAATGTCATATTATATCGGGGGGGCTTGCATGTACATATATGATAATGTTTAAAGTTTAAATATATATTTATTTAGTAAAATTTATATTTTTAAATTAAAAAAGTCAATCTAACCAATCTAACCCGAAACTTTACTTATATCTATAACGGCCACAATTTGAAAAATAATCTGTTTTAATTTTTTTTAATGATGCGAACTCTATCTTTTGGTTAAAATTGTAATGATTCATTAATCGTTTTGTAAGTTAAAATCAAATCTTCAGAAAAATGATTCATTATTTCATCTTCATTCATGATCAGACATGTCAGACATTCATCTTCAAAATTGTCTGATACGATTGGTTGGTTTTGGTCTGTATTTGAAGGTAGAAGATTAAAACAGGTGGCATCTAGAGAGTTTTGTAGAGGATTAGCATCTAGAAATTTTTGATTCTGATTAAGAGGTGAAGGAAAGTTTTGATTCGTATTAAGAAGTGAAGGATTAGAAGTATCTAAAGGGATGTGATTATCATTTACATCTACTTTATTGCTATGAATGAAACAAAGAGGTCCCTTTTCTTTATATGTTTTTTTTACTTCTTCCGCCATCTGTTTGTAATAACTTTTTACATCTTCTGGCTCACTTTTCCAAGAATTTCTAGCAAATTTGGATATATCTTTAAGCTCAATATTATACTTTGCAACTATGTGACTATATTCTGTTCGATAAATCAGAAATGGATTCATAGTTTTATTGCACTTGATTCCATTTTTTAAATGAATGTGTATGATTTCATCTATACTAATTGATGGGGGAAATGGGACAACTATGCCTGCAATGTTTATGTGATTAATATTAAGTGACATCGTAATTTTATTCAAGAAGGGAAAGAAGGGAGTTATTTATGTATCACTAAATTATAAGAAATAAATTTTTTTTATCGAGTCTCTCGAAATTAATTTATAATAATAAATATGTTTAATACGCAGATTCTAAGAGTAGCGGACTAAAAATTGATGTTTTTATATATACTCGATGTTTAACTGTTAAGCGCGCTGTATGCTTAAAAAAAATTCGGATTTAAATCCTTTTTTGAAAACTTAGCACCGACATTTGCTTTTCTTGATTTAAATATGCTGGAAGCATTTTCATAGTTTATCTCCTTGTGTCAAGGTCACCAAACTCGCGTGATCATTGTTTTTTAAAAATGCTTACAAATAAAATATAAAAATAATTCGCGTTTAACCTCTTATTGAAAACTAGATACTAATTAAATTATGTTTGAAATAAGACAAATAGATGATATGGACATGAACTTTACTAAAACTAAAAAAAAATCTTGGAATATATAATAGTACATTCCAAAACAAAGAATATAAGATATCCACCTTTCTTTATATGTGTATATACCTTTTTGAATCACGCATTCTAAAATATAAGAAATCATCTTTAATAGTACATTAATATGTGGCTGAGTTATTATTTTTAGAACATTCCTTTTTTTTGAATGNCGATGTTTAACTGTTAAGCGCGCTGTATGCTTAAAAAAAATTCGGATTTAAATCCTTTTTTGAAAACTTAGCACCGACATTTGCTTTTCTTGATTTAAATATGCTGGAAGCATTTTCATAGTTTATCTCCTTGTGTCAAGGTCACCAAACTCGCGTGATCATTGTTTTTTAAAAATGCTTACAAATAAAATATAAAAATAATTCGCGTTTAACCTCTTATTGAAAACTAGATACTAATTAAATTATGTTTGAAATAAGACAAATAGATGATATGGACATGAACTTTACTAAAACTAAAAAAAAATCTTGGAATATATAATAGTACATTCCAAAACAAAGAATATAAGATATCCACCTTTCTTTATATGTGTATATACCTTTTTGAATCACGCATTCTAAAATATAAGAAATCATCTTTAATAGTACATTAATATGTGGCTGAGTTATTATTTTTAGAACATTCCTTTTTTTTGAATGGCAAAATATCATGCGAAAATTATTAATACCTAAATCTTTACTTTTTAAAAATTTTGGTAATATTTCTGCCACTGTTTGGGGTGCACGCATGCGTCCACGAGAAATTAGAATAATGTGATCTGGTGTGACAAGAAAAGGTGGTGGCGTAGACATTTGTTTCTTTCGTTTGCTTTTTTTCGTCGAATGACGGGTAAGTTCGAACTATGCGTTTATGGTTTTTAACGGTTTTGTTGTAAGTTGGATTTTTGATTTCTAAAGCGAGGCTCTTTGTAAGGTTAGATTTCTTGCTAAATCTTTCTTTTGATTACGTATTATATTGTGCTAATTTTTTTTTTTTTGCATCTTTAATTTCTTTTTTTTTCGGCTATGAATCGATGTATGTATGGGTAATTTTTTTTCAGCATTATTAATAATTTCTTTTTATTTAGGATATGAGGAATTGGGTTGTCAACCTGTTAGTTTTTTTTTTTAACTGTCAAGGATTACTGACATGCTTTGAAGTTATTGAGAGTAATACTTATGTTTTTGTGTTTGGTTTTTGAGTTGTGCTAGTATGTAATCTTGCCGTGATATGGTTTGTTTGAAATGGTGCAGATGTTATTTGTGATGATGTTTTTTATGGATTCGAGTTTTTGGAGAGTAACGATGTGAGGTGGATGTTTACGGAAGGTAGATAAATGGATAGAAGAAATTCTCTATTCTGAGTATGATGAAGAAAAATGGTTTGTTGATCGATATGGTCTGTACTAGAGAAGAGAGAAGAAATTTTAGAATTCATCTTGTTAGTAACAAATTGTAAATTTTATAGTTTTATTCCTGATAATTGAAAAGGATAATAAAAACAAATTTTATTGTACAAAATCTATTACAAATAATTTTTATTTATTAAAAGAATAAGCTGAGGTAGATGAATCGCAAAAGAGAAAAAAAATTTTTTTAAGCACTAATCAAAATTTTAATAAAAAAAAATCAATGTGATTATCTTTTTTTAATTATTCATAAAAACAATAATTTATCACCAACACCATTAATAAAAAATGCATGTATTAAAATTTTCAACGTCTCTTTTTTCAGATAATGTATTTTCAATTTCTTCAAATAAAATATTTCATTTTCAAAAATTCCATACTATCAAACATGAGGCTACTTCTTGAGAACTGATATAGCTCAAGAAAAATTTGATGGTTCTTATTATTTAGAATTGATTTTGATAGGAATGAAATATACACTTGATTAAATGAAGAAGCAATTAATAAAAAAAACTTATAAATACCTCGGGATTAAATTCTTTTGACTTTTACAGAACGTCTTTTCGGTTATCTTTTTGTTTCTGATGATCTTTTAATATTTCTCAGTAAATTATTTAGAAAAAATTTAAAAGAATTTGGTGGAATTCCATTATTGTTAATTGGAGATTTAGTTCAAAATATTTACCTCTCCAGTATGGAAAAAAATTTTTCCACCTTTTCTTATAACTGCACGTTAACAAGAATTTAGAATCGGTAATCTTAGCAATCAACAATTAATTTAAACTCAAAAATATGTACAACATAAAATAACTATTTTGTAAATTTACCATCTCAATTCTATTTAGTATTTCAATGATCAAGAATGAACCGTATCTAGCAATGATAAATTATTCTAAAGAAACAGCTTACTTCAACGAAAAAAATTTCCACTACAATATTAAGAATTACTTAAATCGCATCCAAAAACTGTAATTTCTAACAATGAATAATAATAAAATATATATTTTTACCTTACTCCCCTAATCCGTGACCACTGGTTATTTATTTAATATTAGTAATAATAATATTAATATATAAAATAAAAATATTATTTAAATATTCTTCATATGAATATAATCTTTAGTAAAAAAAAAACAAATAAATACGTATCTATAATTGTTATCCAAAAATGAACTGTAATAGCTTTTATCCAGAAAACAAATTATTGCTTTTGCTAAGTTAGAACTTATTTATTATACAAGAATATAGGTATATTATAAAAAAAAACAAATCTTAACCGAGGGAAATTTTGCCAACATAATGTGGTGAAAATCTTAAATTATTATATATTAGTTCTTAATTTAATGGCGACGACGACGTTATAAGTAAAAAGATTTGAACAATTAAGTAAAAAAAGTAAAACAAAAGAAAAATAATATTTACTTATCTTTTTTTTCTCTTTTTTTTTTGTCAATAAAAATTATAAAATAAAAATAATTATAAAATAAAAATAATTATAAAATAAAAAATAATTATAAAATAAAAAAATAATTATAAAATAAAAATAAATAAAAAATAATTATAAAATAAAATAAAAAATAATTATAAAAAATGGTATTAAGAATATTAATGAAACTATGATTTATCGAAATGAATTCAATTACTTGCGTTCACCAAAATTTTTAATCTTTCATCTGAAAAGGGGACAAGATTAGCAAGTGAATCTTGGAAAAATGAACTGGAAGATATTAAAGATTATTAAAGGAGGTAAAAGAATACTTTTAAAGAAATTATCTCTACTCCTTGTTTCATTAACAAATTTGGAACAAGAAATCGTTCGTTCGTGTTGGCACAAATGATAATAACATCTCTCTAAAAAACCAATCCTCCTATGAACCAAATTTCTCTAAATAATATTTTCTCCATTTTAATCCTGATAATTTTTAAGAATACATATCTGATGATGGATGGTACTTATGAAATCTCTTTTCTGAAGAATTATTTATAACTATTGAACAATCATTATCATTTTAATTTACACTTTGAAAAAAACTCCATATTTTAACGTTCTTATATATTGAACTCTTATATGTTACTATTTTAAATTTTTTATTTATAAATATTTATGCTAGTTAATGTCGTGTGATTTACACTTTGAAAATTCTTATTTTAACGTTCTTATAAATCGAACCCTTATACTATTTTAAATTTTATATATATATATGTTGTAATCCCTGAAACTTGTATCTATCGAAATCTTATTTATATATTCTATGTTAGTTAATAATAATTATAAATTGGTTACATTTAATTTTTAGCACAGCATGGTATTTGTAATTAAACATTAATATTAATAATTCTAAGATTTATATTTACCCTATTTGTCAAGCAAACAATGATTTTTTATTCTACATTGGCATAAGTGCATGCATCCATTATTCCATTACATATTGCACGTGGGAGATTGACCATGCTTTATTTCTTAGGTTATCGAATATTAAAATTGATAAGTTGTAAAAAAAAGATAAAGATAATTTATAAGTGATCATTTTGATCTGTATAGTGGCGGATTATCTGAATAATTGATGCCAAGAGGATTTTTGTTCATATTCAATAGTGAGGATCAAAGTCGGCAGTATCCGGAGTGTTTTGGTTTATATTCAGAGAATTAGGGCAATTAATTCCTAGAAAGCTTTGTTCCATAGGAGGGTATAAGTAGGTAATATTTGGAATATTTGGAGAATAAATAGGGCTAGAAGAATCGGATAGATTATTGTAGGAAGTGGTCCGGTCCACTTGAGAGTTTAGGTTCACGATAGAAGGGTTGGTTTCTTTATTGTTATTACCAGCTAGTTTGCTGTGGATAAAACAAAGAGAATTAACTTTTTTTTTAAACCCTCTTTTTACATTTTCTGCCATACGTCTATAATAATTTTTAATATCATCCGATTCACTTTTCCACGATTCACTCGCCAATTTTGACGCATCATTCCTTGGAAGGTTAGAATTTCGAAGCGCATTATTTTTTTGATAACAATAACGATAAATCATAAACGCGTTCATAGTTCTGTTACTGTTTTTAAGTCCATTTTTCAAATGTATTTTTATGATTTCGTCTACACTTATTGACATATTTAACTAAGTTATAATAATAATAAAAATTCTTTCTATAACGGTGAGGTTTTTCTCGAAATTAAATTATAATGTTTTTTGATATTTAATACGAAAGTTGAAAGGATAAATTAAAAAAAAAAATTGATGTTTTTATATCAAATCAAATTAAAAAAAAGAATATTTTTGATGTTTACTTTTAATAATGGTGCTAGAGAATAATTATTTTGTAAATCACGATTTTGATATAATATAATGCGAACTTTAAATTAATTTTGAAAATAAGAGTTGATATATATGTGTGAGTGTGTTATGTTTTTGTTATTTGGCGTGATTTTTAATAATAGTGGTGCTGTATTTTTTATAATATCATGTTAGAGAATAATTATTTGATTTTGATATAATGTGAACTTTAAAATTATTTTTGAAATAGGGAAGTAATAGTTGATATATATATGATATGTGTGAGTGACGAAGGATAACCATACAGTGCCTTTAAACTTTAATACCATTTAATTTACTTAATTTGAAGATATTAATCAATTTACATGATGATACTTTTTGTAATCCTATCCTATTAAGTACAAACTAAAATGAGAATGAACGTGGTTTTTATTTTATCGTTAGATGTAATTATTATGCATTAAAGAATCATAAATGGGAAAGTGGTCTTTGTTAATTTTATTGTCTGTGGAACGCTCGGAGGTGGGTTGTGTATTATAAATCTTTAATCAAGTCAATATTTGGTGAACAAAAAATTCTGATTGATTCAATTTCTTAACTAAATAATAATTGTGGACTGTCATGAGTAAAAATCTATTGAAGGATTTCTCTGTTATAACAGTAATTGGTACGTTCCGGTTACAATTAAAACCTAAAATTGAACATTATCACGCGAGAGGGAACAAAGAGATTTCCGAGAATTAGATTTATTTGATTCCGTCAAATAAATAAGTACTTTATTTCCGTTATTTTTTTTTTTTTTTTTTGGAATGGTAAGCGTTTTCTTTCTTCGTTTCAAAGTTTTTGCTGTATCTGAATTTGAAGATTTCTCACTTTGATATTTGAATCGATGTAATGTATCATAGGTTGGAGGATTTTCAGGGTGGAAGATCCATCTCACTATTTTTACCTGGCCTGAAGCGATTTCAAATGTAGAATAAATAATATAATTCACTCTCAATTTTAATGTCATGAATCACCGCATCATNGATGTAATTATTATGCATTAAAGAATCATAAATGGGAAAGTGGTCTTTGTTAATTTTATTGTCTGTGGAACGCTCGGAGGTGGGTTGTGTATTATAAATCTTTAATCAAGTCAATATTTGGTGAACAAAAAATTCTGATTGATTCAATTTCTTAACTAAATAATAATTGTGGACTGTCATGAGTAAAAATCTATTGAAGGATTTCTCTGTTATAACAGTAATTGGTACGTTCCGGTTACAATTAAAACCTAAAATTGAACATTATCACGCGAGAGGGAACAAAGAGATTTCCGAGAATTAGATTTATTTGATTCCGTCAAATAAATAAGTACTTTATTTCCGTTATTTTTTTTTTTTTTTTTTGGAATGGTAAGCGTTTTCTTTCTTCGTTTCAAAGTTTTTGCTGTATCTGAATTTGAAGATTTCTCACTTTGATATTTGAATCGATGTAATGTATCATAGGTTGGAGGATTTTCAGGGTGGAAGATCCATCTCACTATTTTTACCTGGCCTGAAGCGATTTCAAATGTAGAATAAATAATATAATTCACTCTCAATTTTAATGTCATGAATCACCGCATCATCCTCCATTCATCATCATTGCAAAGATATATTCAGTTAAATTCCGGTTGGTTGATTTAAAAAGGAATCCCCAAGGAATTTTTTTTTAATTAATTACATTGTACATCACAAATTATTAATGCTTTTTAATTGGATAATA
This sequence comes from Diversispora epigaea, assembly GCA_003547095.1. Classification (NCBI taxonomy): domain Eukaryota; kingdom Fungi; phylum Glomeromycota; class Glomeromycetes; order Diversisporales; family Diversisporaceae; genus Diversispora; species Diversispora epigaea. Next base: position 32,386 of record PQFF01000506.1, on the reverse strand, counting down.
CTTTAATATTTTCAGTAACCCGTATTTTATAATGACAAAAGCACCAACTGATCAAGTACAAAATACCATAATGGATAAAACAGTGTAACGGCCAGTGATGATGCCGAAATTCAAAAGGAAATATTAATAAAATCATTTATTGTTGAAATTTCCTTTTTTCGAATTTTGGTCCAACAATCTTAAATTATAAACTAGCCAAAAAACAAGAATTTCATACACAAATAATAATAATCATATGATAAAATTAATTTTATTAAATTAAATGCATTGAAAATGTATATCAGATTCAGATAAATGATTATTTATTACGCAATCCACTCAACAAAGCAAATGACATAAAATAATAAATTGACTGTTAAATTTAACATTCTAAAATGTATGTATGTATGAGAAAAATTTGCAAAAAAAAAAAAATGAAATGAAAATGAATATGCGAAGTGCAAAATGTAAAATAAAATCGATGCAATAGATGCAGAAAAATAAAATAAAATTCACGAATGGAAATCTAAATAAAGCAAAAAATAAATTAAAATTCGCATTAAGATATAAAATGCGTAATCATAATGAAAACAAAAAATATAATAATAACAATTTACCGGTATTAGAGAATTTTCTTTCTTGATCATAATATTTCGAGACTCTGTTATAAGTATTTTGAATTACTCTAATTGGTAATCCAGATAAAGTAGCAGCTCGTAAAATTGCATCCCATTGAATAATTGGAATTGTCGTCTTTGCATTATTGTTATTTTTATTATTATTATCATCATCATCATCATCATCATCATCATCATCATCATCATCATCATCATCACCTCCTTCACCTTCACCTTCGTTTTCATCTTCACCTTTACCTTCACCTTCATCTTCACCTTTACCTTCACCTCCTTCATCTTCACCTTTACCTTCACCTTCACCTTTACCTTCACCTTCATCTTCAACTTCATCTTCACCTTCACCTCCTTCACCTTCACCTTCATCATCAATAAGCATGGGATCATTTTCCGTGTCTTCAATAACTATCGGGCAATTTTTATTACCAGCACTTAAATTATTTTATAATGATTATTATTAAAATTATATTTCATAATTTTTTAAAAAAAATAATAATAATAAAATAAATTTACTTTTCTTTTTCAGTATTAGAAAATAAATTTTCGGTGGCATTTAATATTTGCCTTAAAACATTCTTTACGGATTCATTGATTTGTTGTTTCTGAAGATTATTCTTATTATGAATTTTATCAATTAAATCGACGATCATTCCAACTTCCCGGTCGAGAAGAAGATGATGATTATTATTATTATTATTTTCAATTTCATTATTACGTGAAGAATTATCATTCCGACAATTATTATCATTCTCTGAATCTCCATGATATAAGAAATCATTATCATCACCATTATCGTCATCGTCTTGATATAATGTAAATGCGACATTTGGGGTATTTAAAATATCGGATTCTTCTTCCATCAGAACATCTGAAACATACTTATTATTAATTCTTATAAATAATACAGTACGTTAATAATGTGATGCTTTAAAAAGTAAATAATAAATAATAATAATAATAATAATAATAATAATTTACTCACTTTGAAATTTTCTTTAAATTTTCCGGCCATCTTATTTCATTAGAATTTCCAAAGCAATTACTTAATAATTCTTCATCTTCTCCTTTTGAATATTTCAATAAACGTTTACCAAATGCTATATCTGATCGAGTTTGATTTGGATCAATATATACCTGCTCATTAATTTGATATTGTAATTCTTGTGGATGATCTTTTAAATAATTTTGAGGAAATTTAAAAGTGATGTTATTATTATTTTCCTCCGGTTTATTATTATTATTAGGTCGTTTAATACTTTTAATTCTTAATAAATTAAATACTTGATCCCTTTTAGCTATTAATCTTGGATCACTCATTCTTTTCTTTTTATATTGATTATTGGGACTAAGATAATAATAACGAATTTCGATATGAGAGGGTTTTCTTGTTTTTAATATATTAAAAGACATCCATGAAAAAAATAATTTTTTATTTTCTGCAAATGAATCAACATTTTCTTCAATAAATTCTAATAACGTTAACATCTCTTCAACTGTCCACCATTTATTATTACTAAACTTGGTTGGTCGATACCTTTTTTGTGGAGTGAATTCTTCTTCATCACTTGGTGATGATTCATTATTATAATCTTTTCTTGATTTACGACCTTCTATGTTATCATCATCTTCTATAATTTCTATTTCACGAACTTCTATATTATGATCTTCTCCTATATTACGAACTTGTATATGACGATTTTGTAGATTTCGATGTGCGGAAAGAGTTAATTGTTCAATATTCTCATTATTCTGATCACTAACTTCATATTCTACATCATCTCCCCCAAAATCACCATTATCCTGTTCTTCTTCTATTCCTTTTTCAATTTCCTCTTCTTCTTCTTCGTCTTCGTCTCCTACTTCTTCCATGTCGTCAATGTCAGTATGATTTTCTTGTAACTCAATTTCTTTCCGATTTTTAAAAATCTCTTTCATTCTTTTATAACACCATTCAAATTGATTCGGTAGTATTGAATGTTCTAAATAATCTTGACGTCTTCTTTTTTGAATATAATGATGATAATAATAATTATTATCATTATTATTATTATTATTATTATTATTATTATTATTATTATTATTATTATTATTATTATTATTATTATTATTACGAGCTGATTTTCTTCTGGCCCTCTTTAATTTGTCACGAGCTATTCTTCTTCTGTTCTTCTTTAATCTTTCAAAATGTCCATATCTCAAATTTCTTTTATGATTTTGATATTTCGTAAAAATCACTTTAAATTTTCTAGATATTTCATGAACACCCCTATGTGGAAAAACATGTTTATTCAAAAATTTAAAAAATCCAAATTTATAATATAACCACTGATCAATATTTGCTTCAATATAATCAAGGAAGATTTCCACATCCCGCCTTTTCCATTTTCCCAACTTTTTATTTTGAGTCGAAGAACCTTCTGGTTTGTTGCAGGTGGTGGTGTTAGATTCGGAATACCAATCTGAATCAATATCATTTCTATTATTGTCAGAATAACTTGACGGAAGGTTTTTGGAAACATATTTGTCGGGATGAACATATAAAGGAACCACTTTTCGTTTTTCATCGACATAAATTGGAAAATTTAATTTAACTTCATTAAAATTTTCCATCGTTGTTTATTTATAAATAATAAATATAAGTAAATTTTCTCATTGTTGTTTAAAAGTTGATCACGTTAATCCAACAAATCATCTTCCTCTATTTTGGGTAATATGAATTATAACCATTATCCGAAAGACAAATGCGTAACAATTGTAATAAATTATACTAGACTAAAAATTTTATATGTAAGGATATCTCCAACTTTTGTTAATTTTCTTTAAAATAATTCTCTCAAATTCTTTATTCTTTATATATAATTAGTTATCGTAAATGACTTGGTTGGTCATTTGTCATTTTTTTAAATGATTTATCTGAATTAATTAATTTATGCTTTCACAAAAACTTTAAATTATGAATACAAATGACTTGACAATTTAGGAAATTCATTTGTCGAAAGCCAAGTCATTTGTTGAAAGACCCAAAATGGTCAAGCCATTTGTCGTTGCTAAATGAAAGACTCAAATAACGAAAGTCATTAAGAATTGTTGAAAGACCGAAATGGTCAAGTCATTTGTTGAAGTCATTTGTCGCTGCTAAATGAAAGACTCAAATAACGAAAGTCATTAGGTCATTCAAGACTGAAATGATCAAGTCGTTTGTTGAAAGACCCAAAATGGTCAAGTCATTTGTCGTTGATAAAAGACTCAAATAACGAAAGTCATTAGAAGTCCATTTTTGGAAGACAACTCCTTGTCGCACCAACTATACTTTAGTTTTTAAAGGTAATCTATTAAAAGATCTATGAAACAATCTAGTTCTCAGACTCCATTAGCTAAATACAAAAAAAAAAGCCAAACTTGATATTTCCATTTATATAGTTTGTATTACCAATAAAGAAGAATTTTTTGATATTATTATTATTAGCCTGAAACTTCTATATATATAAAATCCATATTGTAATTATATTTAACAAGTTTACTAATTAATTGACCTGAATTAATTTTTTTTTATTTTTCGCCTCATGTGTGGCCTGGGATACAGTTCTTCTTCTTATTGCTTTATTTAGTTCATGTGCTTTGCTCATAACTCTAGTAATGATAGAAAAAGCACTCCATATATTATTATAATATAAGGATATTCAGTTCATTCGTATGAGAATTTATGTGTACGAAGCAATAATATACTTGTTTAAAAAATTCCAAAAATGTTTGAGTTCATTGTAGAAACAATGTTTATGTCATATAATTTTAGAAATTTGCCAAAGATTAGAAATAATTATAATAACGACTTTCGATTTTCTTGCTGGTTTTGAATTCTATTATCTTATTAAAAAAAATTTTGAATCGAATTTCAAAGATAAGCTGAAAATTAAAAATTATCCCGATGTTGTGACGGTGCTTATCTCATGATGACATGAAATTAAAGATTAAAATATTCATTAAAAGATTGAATTAATTATTATTTATTATAGTATATAAAATAATGAAGGGTTGTACAATAAAAATCCGGTGATTTTTTTTATTTATGATTTTTATTTTTAATGTAGATTTTGTTCGAATTAAGAAAGTGGTGCTATGTAAACAATTTCCTTTTCAAAAAAATAATTCCCTAATATAGCATTCCTACACTGGCATATTTCTAATTCTAATTCTAAATTCTAATTAAAATAAAGAATTAGAATTAGAGGAGGAAAAAATTTTACCTCAAAAACAAAAAAAAAAAACAACAGATAAGAAGCACGAGAATCATTACTTATAAATAAAAAATAATAATAAATAAAAGTATTATTATAAATAAATAATAAATAAATAAATAATAAGTGTGAGAGTAAATAATAAGCGCGAGGCTCGTTATTACTAAATAAACAAAAAAAAATGAGACAAGGATTATTGAATAAAATTCACTTAAATAAATTGATTTTCTTCAACAACAAAAAAAAAGTTTTTTTTTTTTTTCGTCTAAAAGTCAATTTTTTTCAACAAAAAAAAAGTTTCTTTTTAATCTAAAAAAAAATCAATTCTCTTCTACAAAAAAAAAAAACAACAGATAAGAAGCACGAGAATCATTACTTATAAATAAAAAATAATAATAAATAAAAGTATTATTATAAATAAATAATAAATAAATAAATAATAAGTGTGAGAGTAAATAATAAGCGCGAGGCTCGTTATTACTAAATAAACAAAAAAAAATGAGACAAGGATTATTGAATAAAATTCACTTAAATAAATTGATTTTCTTCAACAACAAAAAAAAAGTTTTTTTTTTTTTTCGTCTAAAAGTCAATTTTTTTCAACAAAAAAAAAGTTTCTTTTTAATCTAAAAAAAAATCAATTCTCTTCTACAAAAAAAAAAAGTTTTTTTCATCTAAAAAAATGTCATAATTTAAGCACAATTTGTTATATTGACCAATACACCGAAAATTTTACAAAAACAAACTTAGAATGCTGTTAGTATTTCTTTTTTTTTTTGCATAATTAATAAATAAATGTAGTGTGTTGTTTATTTCATTTTTTTTATTACACTCAATTTATGAAAAAAAAATAATTTTAATAGTAACATGTGTTATTTCACAGGAAAAAATAATTGTAGTAGTGATATTGTTATTTCACAGACAATTTCTTAATAAATTTCGTGACTAATTATATACAGTATATTGAAGTCCAAAGAAATTACTTTTTAAACTTAGTTGCTAATTAACGAAATTGTTAAAACTTGAATTTCAACTAGAAAAAAAATGATAATATAAAAATATACTACTTATAAGTTATCCCGGAGAAATAAAATGAAACTTAAATTTTTTTTTAATTTTGATAAATATCATTTTTATTTAATAATAATGAAAAAAAAAGTAAAATAAAATTTGTGGTTCAAATATTTATTATCTATCATTTGTTACTTTTATTTATTTATTTTTTAAAATTTTTTTAATAACAAAATATTATGGAAAAAAAAAGGAAATAATATGTGCCAATTATTTTTATTATTAATTACACGGCGATGACAGAGTCGCCATATGCAAAACCTTAAATATCAATTGATACATATAAAAAAAACAATATAATATATATAACAAAACAAAAAAAGAAAAATTAACTACTAAAATATTATCACGTTACACTTTCTTACTATGTAACCTTAAACTACTACGAAAGACTGGACTGCACGTCCCTTGCACTTTCTATACGAAACCTTCTTTTTTTTACTGATTTACCAGTTTCATCTTCACAGTCAAGACTAACCAAATTATTACTTTCTGCAATTTTAGATTCACAACCCATATATTTAGTATCAACCAAACTCTCACAATAGACTCATCGAAATTAATATCTCGCTCATGTTTCAATGGATAAGAACAATTTGATTTAGATTTATTCACCAAATCACTTGAGCTTACTGAAAGTAAAGCATCATGTTCTAATTTATCTTTCGAATTCTCAGTGATATTCTGATGAGTAACCATAAGTTTGGATCGAACACTACTCTGAGATACTGAAGAATTCAAAAACAAACTGTTTTTTCTTAATAATAAAATGAATATCAATATAATTAACATCTTTAATGTATACTGTTAGAAGTTTTTTTTTAGTTATTTTATTTTTTTATTATTTTATTTCTTATTCTTTCTTGTTATGTCTTATTTACTATTTATTATTATTTATTCCTAGCTTTATTTATTATTACTTAGTAGTTATTGTATCTATTTTAGAATTGACCTATATATGTTTAGTTATTTCTATTTTTGTATAGTCAGTTAATTAATTAACACCTTAGAATAGTATCAGAAATTCATATTAACTAAAGTAGAATTAGAATAGAAAAGGTTAGTTGACTATCAAAGGACCTTGAAGACCTCAAGTGAGGTCCTGATCACCGTGACCCTCAAGTGAGGTCCTTAGTTAAAGAGCCCTCAGATGAGGTCCAGCAGCAAGTGAGGTCTGATTATCAGTAGACCTCAAGTGATGGCTTTAGACCTCAAGTGAGGTCCTGGACATCTAAGAGTAGAAATGTATATAAGGACAAGAGAAATTGTCTTGTCCAAGTCAGTTTTGGAGTTTATTCAATTCCTATTTCTTACATTTTAATAAAAATAACAATTACTTTATACTTTTGTCTTAAAGAGTTGCTGAAATAACCCAAGGACATATTGCTTAACTCAAACGCACCTTTGATCTTTATTCTTAGTTATTGAATTTATGATTATTTTTAGATTATAGTTATTGTATTTTGATTTGATTTAGTATTTTGATTATTGATTGATTATAATTAGTTGGATAAATAGATATTATCCTTGTTTAATTGAATTCCTTCTTAGTTATATTTTATTCCCCAAGTATTTATACTTATTCACATAATTTAACCAATACCAGCTTATCACCAAGCTAAACCACTATAATTTAGTAAGCTTGCTCTCCCAGGTGGTAACAATACATAAAATTTATTATCAATAATTTCCGGTCCAACCACAAAAACCAATGATTTTTGAGGATAAATAGTACCTTTTAAATGTGCAAAACGGAAAAATAACCCTTAAAATAAAATTGCGCTCCTAACCAACATAATCGGTGACACCAAAAAATGTCACGTTATGTAAGATAGGGACACTACACACTAAAAGACCGATCTCGAAAAGTGTCGTCCCCCATCACACTAGTATTATATTAAGTTATTTCTATTATCTTTTTTGAGTTCAAAATTCTATAATATTAAATAGGGTGAGCTTATTCCTCACCTAGGGTGAGATCTCACCCCTACAACTTATGTGATAATGCGACAATTATGCGAAATCTTACGAATATTATCGTTTTTGTAGTATTATCATAAGATATGTGACTAAATTGTTCCTCTAAAATTTGCATTTAATCGTTACAGTGGAAAATTATAAAAACCATCTAAACTAATATCTGCCAATGTCTCATTAATCAGACTCGCTATTTTATCTAATTTAATGGGAACACTTCGAACAGCTCAAGATATTCCGCCTGAAACGCTTCAAGCCCTCCTTAGGTATGAAAAAAGCCCCGGTCAAGCGCAAAGTTTTCTTAGTACAGCTCATAGTTTTCTCTCTGTGCTTGAATAGCATAGCGGTAATACTGGTAGCAATGTTTAATATTTGTTCCCTTAACCTATTTGTAGCTCGTGTGGACAAGAATTCTAGGTGGCCCCTTTCGATGCCAGAATACTTAAGAAGCTATGCCTTTGAATACATCGCTGATCTCGAGTTCGAATTTGACGTTGAGATTGGGCTCAACATCATATTTTTCTACAACTCACTTTACAATGAAAAATTTGTTGGACATGAAAACGAATGGGTGACGGTGAAAAATCAGAAGGTAATAGAGTACGGACAAGAATATACTGATGATAAATTAAATGAAATTCTGGAAATTATGCCTGGTGCTATTCAATTTCCGGTTGACCAGAAGCGTCTACCCTACAGTAACAACCAGCGAATATAGTGATCGTTCAAAGTATTAATAATAGTGATGACTACTTGGTTTGAATATGTGCATGATTAAAGATTACAATATTTTAGTAAAAGATGTAATTTAGTAAGTTTTTCAAATAAAGGTTAGAGTTCATTTTGCCATGAAATGCTGACAAATTTAGATATATCTTTACTTGAAAGATTAAATTTTGCAATTGTGTGATTATATTCTTTACGATATATTTTCTGCCCTTGTAAAATGTAAAAGCAAAATCATGAAAGTAATTATTTCACAAGTTATAATTAAGGGTTCAGGGTTGTGTTCTGTGAAAATTATTTTATTATCACCACCTCAACATTCGATTTTTATTAGGGACAAAATTTTTTTTCGTATAAAACACTATTTGTCACATTTATATATCACTCAATGAAAAATTCTGGTTAAATATATTTTTTTTAATGACCACCGCGAATGGGACATGCAATATTTGTAATACATAACAATATATTATGCGTAAGGAAAATTTAATTTGTAAATTTATTAAGTAAATGAATAAATAAAAAATAAATCGAGAAAAAGGAATTGTAATCTTACTAGGAAACAGGAACCGTTGTGAGTCCGGAGCAAATTTATTAGTTTATTAGTTTATTTAAATTGTTTGATAATATTTAATGTTAATATTTATAATTGATAATTGATTGTTTATTTAATAAAGTATTTAATGTTAATATTTATAATTGATAATTGATTGTTTATTTAATAAAGTATTTTTTATTTAATAAAATATTTTTAAAGTATTTTTAAAGTATTTTTAGTAACAACTTTAAATTTAATTAAATTTTGTTTTAGAAAGAATCAGATGGAAAAATCAATATATCATACTATAAATTATAGTTGGCATTGACATTAGAAAAAATAGTTTGATTTATTTATTATTTTATTTCTTCAAAATGTTTATTAAATTTAAAAAAATTAAACTATTACTAATATTAACAAATATAAATAAAGATTTTTATTTTATTTCTTCAAAATATTTATAAAAAAATTGTGATGATTCGATTGTTAACAATGCTCACGTGAAATAAATAGGACCACATCAAGCCACAGTTACTTTTTTTTTTTGCAAAGACATCAAAGACACGTCTTTTATAGCAAAATGAGTGACAATATAACTATTAATAATAATACTATTCGAAAACGAAAATCTAGGGAGAATGAGTCACCTGATCATCATGAGGCGCGGTTGACAAAGCAACGTGAAAAAAGCAATAGAAAAAAAAAAGTGGAAACTGCCGAAGAGCGGGAGGCGCGTCTCGAACGTGACCGCAACCGAAAACAGCAAAAGCTAGCAACGGAAACTAACCAACAACGTGAAAAGCGTTTGAATAACAATCATTTACGAAGAGAAGCCGTTCGAGCCACAAAGCCACAACAGGTTCAAGCCATAGAGCCACAACAAAGAAACACAGAGCCGCAGCAAGTTCACGAAAATATACATATTGAGATATCTCCAGCTTCGGTCCTCAATAATTCTGAAGAACTTTCATTACAAAAATTTCGCAACAAAGTTGATAAGTTCAAACACACCCTCTGCCCTACATGTAATGAAAGTTTCCCATCTATAGCACTTGTGGTGGGAGAATGTCGTCGTTGCTATAACGAGAAGACTCTTTCAAAAAAATTCTCGTCAGAAAATAATATGGATCCAGGTGAAGTTCCTGAAGAACTTAAAGACCTTACAGAAGTTGAGGAGATGCTTATCGCACGAGTCTTCCCTGTGATGTCAGTTTACAGACTTCGCGGAGGACAGCACGGATATCGCGGAAATGTAATAAACTTCCTCCAAAATGTACAAGAATTCGCCACTTATCTCCCTCGACACCCATCATTATTAAATGTACTTCTTGTACGTCGCCAATCAAATAATTCCGCAGGATTTAGGGATTTTAAAGTCTGCCGTGCTAAAGTTGCTTGTGCGTTACGTTGGTTGAAGGAAAATAATCGCTACTATGAAAATATTATCATTGACGATGAAATCCTTCAATCTTTACCTACTAATGGTTCGATTGATGATCAGCTTCAGAGTACTCAAATAATTGCTGAAGATTTGGATCAAGAGGATGAGGGAGATATAATAACACGTACGTTTGTCCCACTTCTTCTTTCAGCTGACCGCGAAGATGACGCTATTAAAAGTACCCTAGATCAGATGCAGAACGAAAATCGGCCAATAGAATGGCCCGAGATCAATAATCATCCCATTAATGAATTCCAAACGCAAGGGTATATCGCATGTGCATTTCCAACTCTATACCCAACCGGATGTGCAGACCTTCGTGCCGAACAAATTAGAGATATCAAACCTGCCGAATACTTCAAACACCTTCTTCAGTATAGAGACGGACGATTCACGCGACATGCACGTTGGCGATATTTTGCTCTAAATTCCCAGATGCGTTAGCGAGCGTTACAAGAAGGGAGAGTGTACGTTAAACAAAATATTACTGATACTCAAGTTACCGTTTCGGATATTCAAGAGAGGATTACCCAAGGTGATGGTCACTTTGCCGATAAAATCATGCGATTCGGCGAGAGTTTACGTGGTTCCCGGCAATTTTGGAATGCGCGGCACTGGGAACTATTTGATATGATTAAACAGATAGGCTCACAAGGCCTAGTTTTCTTTACTTTCAGTGCAGCCGATCTGCACTGGCCCGAACTCCATAACTTGATGCCATCTAGTAGAAATCCCGCAGGAGAAACTGTAAATTGATGCCACTACCAAAATATTATTGATAATCCTCATATCGCAGTCTGGTTTTTCGACAAGCGATTTGAGATTTTCTTTAATGATGTTTTAAAACCACAGTAGGACTTGGAAGAATGGTGGTATAGGTTCGAATGGCAGCACCGCGGTAGTGTCCACGTGCATGGAATTGGAAAAAAACGGAATGCACCTGAAATAGATTGGAAACAAATGAATGAAGATGAAAATATAATGAACAAAGTGGTACAATATCTTGATACACTTGTTACCACGAAAAATCCAGGGTTAAACGCACCTATTCCTGATCGGCATCCATGCCAAAAAGGTAAAGACGAACAACGCGATGATCAACAAGATTATATCGATCTTGTTAATAAGTTGCAACGACACACACGTTGCAGTTCTTCGTATTGCCTTCGTGTTAAAAATGGACAGCAATCTTGCCGGTTCGGGTACCCTAAAGAGAATGTTGAGCGTACATTTGTACGTGATGACGGTCGTGGCCAGCCAGAGCTCGTAACAGCGAGAAATGATCCACTAATAAACCCACATAGTCGGCTTCAATTGCAAGGCTGGCGAGCCAATGTTGATTTAAAGCCGATTCTGAGTATCCACGCAGCTCTGCAGTATATTTCGAAATATGCAAGCAAATCAGAACCACGTTCTGCAGCCTTTTCGAAAATACTGGATCAAATCCTTAGTAGAAGTGGCCCTGATGAACCAATACTCACTTCGGTTCAAAAGCTATTGCTTCACAGTGTTGCAGAACGTGACATTTCTGCACAAGAGACTTGTCACCTTCTTCTCGGTCTTCCGCTTTACCATTCGAGTAGGTCATTTGTATTTTTGAATATTAATAACGAAACATCAAGGTGGATTCGTGGCACCGGAGAAAGCGGAACGTTTATTACAATTAACTCGGGACGGACAGAGCAATCTCCTTTAAAAAGATATTGGGATCGACCTGCTGAATTTGAAGATTTCACGTTATTTCGACTCAACTTAACACATAAATTTGTCAACAACCATTGGAATAAATGTAAACAGGAAAATGTCGTACGTATCTTTCCGCGTCCATCACCCTGCGCGAAAGTCCTCAATGGGAAGAGTTTTGTCGTGTAAAAGTTCTTCTTCATGTTCGACATCGAGATATTCAACAATTGACAGAGAATGGGGCCATAACATGGTTAGCTCTGTATGAAAACCATATTGAAGAGATTAATTCTGATCCGATTGATCTACTTGGTCCACCTGTAAATAACGAGCCAAATGAAATCGTTGATGAAGAGGACGAAGATCCACTCGAAGGTGATAATGAGCAAGACGAATTCCGATTTGATTGGATGCTTTTGGCGGAAATGGGCCCAAATACAAATATTGATTGTTCTTCTGACCTAGGATCTCGAGATATGGATCGGAATCATGACTGGATTAATGGTGTCATGCAACGATATTCCAATGTTGATCTCGTAGACACTGATACCTTTGTGGATAGAGCAAGTAGCGGGCAATGGAATGGAAGGAACGAAAATTTAGATATTTTGGATTATCAAACATTAAATGCAAAACAAATGATAGTCTTTAAACGAATAGAGTCTCATTACAACGATATACTTACAGGCCATCAGGTTGATCCATTAAAAATTATCGTGATGGGAACTGCGGGAACCGGAAAGACTTATCTCATAAAATCAATTCGAAGTCGACTTCGTGAGATGGCAGGAGTCGAATCCCCATCACCTGTACTCGTGCTTGCGCCAACAGGTGTTGCGACTTTCAATATCAACGGGATGACAATTCACTCGACACTTTCCATTCCAATAATTACTGGAGACAAGAATTTAGACATAAATGGTGAACGGCTGAAGCAGCTACAAAATAGGCTGCAAAATATAATTTATATTATGATTGATGAGAAAAGTATGGTCGGTCACCGAATGCTTGGTTTAGTTGACATGCGACTCCGGCAAGCTTTTCCTGAGCATAATAATGAAATATTTGGTGGAAAATCGGTTATTATGTTTGGTGATTTTGGCCAGCTTCCGCCCGTTCTTGATCTTCCTATGTATATAAACGTTCCGCGAGATCCATTATCTAATAATGGTCTTGCAGCATACACGCAGTTTAAAGAGGCGTACAAACTTGATGTTATTCAGCGTCAGTCCGGAAATACTAAAGAACAACAAAACTTTAGAGACATTCTCTTGCGGTTGCGAAATGGCGAGTCTACAATAGATGACTGGAAAACTCTTACCACACGGTTCGAAGGGAAGTTAAGCAGAACAGAGTGCGAAAAATTTTCTGATGCTATGTTTATCCTAACAAAGTGGTCGGACGTTAATGCAATTAATATAGAGCAGCTTAAGTCTTTAAATGCTCCTATTGCAAAAATTCTCGCGGTACATACAGGTGGTAACGAGGCCAAAAAAGCCGATTCTGACGTTGCACATGGTCTTGAAGCACAATTGTTTCTGGCAAGAGGTGCACGGGTTATGCTGATAACAAACCTGTGGACAGAAGCTGGATTAGTAAATGGTGCAATGGGAATTGTGCAAGATATTCTATTTAGAGAGGGCCAAGGACCGCCTTCTCTCCCTATAGCAGTTCTAATATCTTTTAATGAATACAAAAGTTCCACGATTACTAACTTGGAGGGCATAAAAGTTGTCCCAATAGCTCCCATTCGACGTACTTGGGAAGGTAAATCCGGAACAGCGTGCTCACGTCTACAAGTTCCTGTTCGTCTCGCATGGGCAATTACGGTACATAAAAGCCAGGGGCTCACGTTACTGAAGGCCGTAATAGATCTTGGGAGTAAAGAATTTACAGCAGGCCTCTCTTTTGTAGCGGTGTCTCGGGTCCGTTCTCTTGGAGATCTTCTATTCAAGCCCTTCAATTTTGAGAGACTTCAACGAATTAAAGACTGTAAAAGGTTGCATGATAGAAAAGACGAAGAAGAACGGTTGACTTCTATGATCCCTTTAACTAGTAATAATGATAAATAACTAAAAAAAATAAAAAAAAAATTAATTAATTAATTAATATAATTATAGTAATTATAGTAATGAACAATAAATATAAATAGTAATGATTGTTTATTAGACGGCACGCTGTTATCCTGTTTATTATTATCTTGTTTATTATTTATTTATTTAGTTTTTAATATACGTCACGCGGCGTGACAACTGGAAATCTCCATGTGACTTCGATTTTCACATAGTGTAGAATAATATATAGTCCTACGCTTACGCTCCGGACAATTATTTAATCATAAATTATTTATAGTTGGATCTAGTGGTATAAAAGATTTGAACTCAAATACAGTGTGGGACAAAAGTCTTTGGACATTTGATAGCCGGAATTAAATTCGTGCCACCGGCCCAATTTAAATACAAGATACATGTGATCGTAAGGGATGATTGTTGATCACAGTGATAATCTTTTTTTGTTTTTGAATCTCAAATATTAATTGACCAAAATGCCAAAAATACATATGCCGAAACTATAAAACATTTGTGGGACATTGGCATAAGGAATGTGAGAGAAATACAACAAAGAACAAATATTCCAAGGTCTACAATTTATTACAATATCGTAAAACTTAAAAAAACTGGGAGCGTAGCACATAGAAAACGCCAAGGATATCCAAAAAAAATTACTGTGGAAAGTTTTAAGGCAATTGGTCAATATATAAGAAGGGATCATTCAATATCTTCACGAACTTTGGCAAACAAATTATTTAAAAAAGGTGTAAAATTATCATATAAAACAATTTTACGGCATTTGAAAACGTTGGGGTATAACAAAAAATTACCAATAGCAACTCTGATGTTAACAGTAGTACACAAACAAAAACGTCTAGAATGGGCACAGAAACACCTTAATGATAATTGATAAATTTGTCCAAAGACTTTTGTCCCACACTGTACATAATTTATTGTTATCTAGCTTAATGATGCCGGTAATTTCTTTCAGATGTTATACGATTAATGAAATTATGANGTGATCGTAAGGGATGATTGTTGATCACAGTGATAATCTTTTTTTGTTTTTGAATCTCAAATATTAATTGACCAAAATGCCAAAAATACATATGCCGAAACTATAAAACATTTGTGGGACATTGGCATAAGGAATGTGAGAGAAATACAACAAAGAACAAATATTCCAAGGTCTACAATTTATTACAATATCGTAAAACTTAAAAAAACTGGGAGCGTAGCACATAGAAAACGCCAAGGATATCCAAAAAAAATTACTGTGGAAAGTTTTAAGGCAATTGGTCAATATATAAGAAGGGATCATTCAATATCTTCACGAACTTTGGCAAACAAATTATTTAAAAAAGGTGTAAAATTATCATATAAAACAATTTTACGGCATTTGAAAACGTTGGGGTATAACAAAAAATTACCAATAGCAACTCTGATGTTAACAGTAGTACACAAACAAAAACGTCTAGAATGGGCACAGAAACACCTTAATGATAATTGATAAATTTGTCCAAAGACTTTTGTCCCACACTGTACATAATTTATTGTTATCTAGCTTAATGATGCCGGTAATTTCTTTCAGATGTTATACGATTAATGAAATTATGAATATAGTCAATTTTACAGGCATTTAAAAAGAAGTTTAATTAAAGTTTTTTTTTTTATCAAGGAAAAAAATTCAGAATTCTATTTTTTTTTTTATTACTTTATCATATTTGGTTAAATAATAATAATAACCAAATATGCAAAAATATTAAGGAAATAGATGCATAATAACATGTAAAGAATTTTTAGCTATTATTACTTTCGGCCCCATCACCATATTACCTTTTTTAGAAGTTTTGTAAATAAACATGCCTACATGAAAATAAATAAATAAATAATAACCAAAACCGAAACCGAAACTGACAGATAAGATCTGCATAAAAGTACAATGAATATCAGCAGAGTGAAAAACTCATATACCAGCAATCGATTATAAATACGTCGAGTTTTGAATTTTGTAGTCTCTTTGAATCCGAGTAATTATAATTTAGTGATAAAAAATTTTAAGTAAATTATTCCTTCATGAACAAAAAGAGTTCTTATTTAAATATGTCTCTTTCTATTAACTGCCGAAATACTGTAAACATAGTAAAAGTCCCATTTCCCCCATCTATTAGTGTAGATGAAATCGTACAAATTCATTTAAAAAAAGGCATTAAGAATGTTAACAAAACTATGAATGCATTCATGATTTATCGAAAAGAATATAATAATCTGGTTGCGAAACTTAAACCTTTAAGTAAAAATGTATCTAAATTTGTCAGCATTTCATGGAAAAATGAGCCAGAAGATGTCAAAGACCATTACCGACAGATGGCAAAACATGTAAAAAAATGTTTCAAAAAAAAATTTCCTTCTCTTTGCTTCATCAACCAAAATCAAGTAGATAGTACAAATGATAATCACGTCCCTTTAGGTACCGTTAATTCTTCACTTCTTAATACGAATCAAAACTTTCTTTCACCTCCTAATATGTATCAAACTCATCTGGATGCCACCTATTTTAATTTTAATCTTCCAACTTCAAATACGGACCAAAATGTTGATTATCCATTTAATATAGAACAACAAATCGTATCTAAAAATGTTCATGCATATCTGACTATGGATGAAGACGAATTTATGAACCATCTTTCTGAAGATATGGCATTAACTTATAAAACAATTATTCAATCATTACCATTTTAAATGATATAATCGTCGATTTATATTTGGCGAAACCTAGTTATTTAATTACGTATAATAATAATTTTTATTTGTGTCATTGTTTTTACAAGAAAATTGAATTATAACTTTAGGACAATATATACATTATATGAATATCTCTATAAATAAATTTTTGGGTCAAAACAATGAACTTTCGTTTATTTACATCGAATTAACTTTATAGTGATATGAAAAAATCATTGTTTCAGTAATAACACTGTTTCTTTAACATAAGCGTGAACAATATTCTGACCATATTTGTTAGACAAGTATTTTATATTTTGATCTACTATAAAAATATGCCGTCTTAATTTTCCTATAACAGAAGAAACCTTATTGATTCTAAAAGAGTGGATAAAATCAGGATCTATAATCATAGTAGTTTTTATAATTTTTATAATTATATGAATTCGTCTTTTTATTATTTGCTCAAACATAGAATTTGTAAAAACAAAAAAAAAAAATACTATACATAATTTATGAATAAAAATATAAACATTTTGACCTAAAAATTTATCCTAATATATAATATGTATACACAATTTTATTTTCTAAAGAAAATAAAGCATATTGTAATAAACGCATATTGGGTTTCGAAAATATTAATCCAACGATTATATCATTAAAATGAATAATTTCCTTATAAGTTTATGCCATATCTTCAAAAATATGTCCTCATATATGCATAAAGATTATTCTTAAAATCGTCAGTAAGAGTTTTGTTCTATATTAAGAAGTGGACGGTCAGTATTTTGGCCGTTTTGAAGGTGAAAGATTAAAATAAATGGGAATTTTACTATTGACAGTATTTCGGTAGTTCATAGAAAGAATTTTTCTGTTCGGGAAGGGAAAGAAGGAAAGTTATTTATGTATCACCAAATAATAATAAATAAATTTTTTATTGAATTTCTCGAAATTAATTTATAATTTGATATATGGGATTGTTAAATCTCGGATTATAAAACTTCTTTTTGTTAAAAAGAAAAAGATAAGAAGAAACCTATTTTTAGATATTGCTAGATAATTTTTTCCATTTTTTGTATTAGAAAAATTATGTTAAACGTTTCAATATTTAATATTATCACTTTAAGACCTTACGTAATTCCTATAATAACATCACAGGTACAGGTAGATAACCAAAATATGTCATTCATTAAAGGAATTAATGTTGGAACACTACCATGATATCAAATACGAAAAAAAATATTATTAATTATAGAAAAATATTTGTGGATACAATAGCAAGTTCGAGTTTACTTTTTTTAAAAAAAATTACATAAATAATTATTAAAGATGATATAATTTATAATCTTAAATCCTTAAATGGCAAGGGTTTGGACAGATTAAACTACCATCAATTATGATTTAAATTTTGTTTTTAATTGTATTATTTTTATTGTGCATTTATCTATTGGGCATTTATTAGCAAAGCAGGAAATTTGCATAATCTAAGTAATATATTTATTTAATTTGTCAAACAAACAATGTAATTGGTATTGACTTATTTATTTAGCACTTGACTCTGTATAAGTTAAAGAGAAAAGCACACATGAAATAGCATAATAAAAATTACTAATAGTGATAACAATAATAAAACAAGGATATTAAATTTTAAATTATAATAAAAACATCAAAAGATAAAATTCACATCATCAAAAAAAAGATTATTGTTCAAATTGTAACCGTTATGAATACATATATTGATAAGATAAAATGCAAAGAAATTTTCTAATAAAATTTCGGGTTAGCAAAAAATGTATTAACTTTTTAATTTAAATATAAATTTACCAATAGATATAATTTACTCTATAAAGTTACTATAATCATTTATTACTTTACAATTTTTATCATACGTTTAAACTTCATTGTTTATTGTACAGTTTAATAAATATTATTATCTGTATGCATATGTCAATGATTACAAATTTGACAATCCGAAATTTTTAGTATAAGTACACCTCAAGTTTTGAATTTCATGGTTCTCTAATAAATAAACCAAACTATTCATTCACTATACATATATTTATTATAATATAAATAATCCTCTTCTGCAAACGAGAAACAAGATTTATCTTTTTTGTACCGATGGTAATAAGTAATTAAAGCAGTAATCGAATTAAATAATTAAATAAATTAAAGACTCAATAACTAAAATCTAAAAAATTATTATGAGATAAAATTTAAGGAGCGATTTTTTAAAAAAAAATTGGAAGCTTTTTTTTATTTTTAAATAAAAAAGGAAGGAAAGAAAGAAAAAAAAAAAAGAATTAGAAGAATTAGCAAAACTCTTATTTTCTTGAGCTCAAGTAAAATTCAAACTTATTAAATTAAACTTATTAGAATTTATTGAATTATAGAAAATTCTTTATAGACCCATTATAAATTAATTATTAAATTTAGTCATATCTTTATTTAATTTATTTGTTTTTTTTTCAATTACATTTCTTTCAAAATACAAATAAATCCGAATTGGATGTTGTTAGAAGTTTTTTTTTTAGTTTATTTTATTTCTTTATTATTTTATTATTTATTCTTTCTTGTTATTATTACTTAGTAGTTATTGCATCTAGTTTAGAATTGACCTATATATGTTTAGTTATTTCTATTTTTGTATAGTCAGTTAATTAATTAACACCCTAAAATAGTATCAGAAATTTATATTAACTAAAGTAGAATTAGAATAGAAAAGGTTAGTTGACTATCAGAGGACCTTGAAGACCTCAAGTGAGATCTTGATCATCTTGACCCTCAAGTGAGGTCCTTAGTTAAAGAACCCTCAGATGAGGTCCAGCAGCAAGTGAGGTCTGATTATCAGTAGACCTCAAGTGATGGCCTTAGACCTCAAGTGAGGTCCTGGACATCAAAGAGTAGAAATGTATATAAAGACAAGAGAAATTGTCTTGTCCAAGTCAGTTTTGGAGTTTATTCAATTCCTATTTCTTTTATTTTAATAAAAATAAACAATCACTTTATACTTTTGTCTTAAAGTGTTGCTGAAATAATCCAAGGACATATTGCTTAACTCAAACTCACCTTTGATCTTTATTCTTAGTTATTGAATTTATGATTATTTTTAGATTATAGTTATTGTATTTTGATTTGATTTAGTATTTTGATTATTGATTAGTTATTGATTGATTTATAGTTATTGATTATTTGTTGGTTAATTAATTAGATAAATTGATATTATCCTTGTTTAATTGAATTCCTTCTATAGTTATATTTTATTCCCCAAGTATTTATAAACATCACATAATTTAACCAACACCAGCTTATCACCAAGCTAAACCACTATAATTTAGTAAGNCTTAGTAGTTATTGCATCTAGTTTAGAATTGACCTATATATGTTTAGTTATTTCTATTTTTGTATAGTCAGTTAATTAATTAACACCCTAAAATAGTATCAGAAATTTATATTAACTAAAGTAGAATTAGAATAGAAAAGGTTAGTTGACTATCAGAGGACCTTGAAGACCTCAAGTGAGATCTTGATCATCTTGACCCTCAAGTGAGGTCCTTAGTTAAAGAACCCTCAGATGAGGTCCAGCAGCAAGTGAGGTCTGATTATCAGTAGACCTCAAGTGATGGCCTTAGACCTCAAGTGAGGTCCTGGACATCAAAGAGTAGAAATGTATATAAAGACAAGAGAAATTGTCTTGTCCAAGTCAGTTTTGGAGTTTATTCAATTCCTATTTCTTTTATTTTAATAAAAATAAACAATCACTTTATACTTTTGTCTTAAAGTGTTGCTGAAATAATCCAAGGACATATTGCTTAACTCAAACTCACCTTTGATCTTTATTCTTAGTTATTGAATTTATGATTATTTTTAGATTATAGTTATTGTATTTTGATTTGATTTAGTATTTTGATTATTGATTAGTTATTGATTGATTTATAGTTATTGATTATTTGTTGGTTAATTAATTAGATAAATTGATATTATCCTTGTTTAATTGAATTCCTTCTATAGTTATATTTTATTCCCCAAGTATTTATAAACATCACATAATTTAACCAACACCAGCTTATCACCAAGCTAAACCACTATAATTTAGTAAGCTTGCTCTCCCAGATGGTAACAATGTTAATTAATATATAAATAAAGTAAATCTTTCTGTGCTTCATTACTATTTTATTTATTTCAATTATATATAAATACCCTTCTCGAACAAAAAATCTTACTTTTATTCAAATATGTTAATGGTTCCATTTCTCCATTTATTTTTTTTCAATTCTATTTCTTTCAAAATAAATATTTTTCTTTGAATATTTTTCTTTGAATTTTAACATCCACATCCAATTCAGATTTATTTATAATTTTAAATTAATATTTGATATACCACATAAATTCAATGTTTCCATTCTACAAAATAGCAAATTATTATCATCTTTCACTTGTTTTTTGTCGTTTAACAATTTTACAGGCTTAACCACTTAATAGATTGTCTAATATATGCAGAAATTACTACGAATTATGCGGTTTTATTAAACGAAAAATTGCAAACATATATTAATTCTGATGCTGTAAATATTTTATGTTTCTTTCTTTTAAAATATAATAAGCATTATAAAATAATAATTAATTATTTAAAGAGATAGAATAAATATAATGGGCATTTAGATAGACCATTATGAACAAACTTCAATCTCACAGGTCAATAATGAATATGTATGGTAATATAATTATAATCGTCCTAGTGAATTGGTGTCATAAAGAAATTTATGAATGCCAAATAAAAAAAAATAGAAGATCACAATTTGATCATCGTAAACAATAACAACAAGTTCTCGTGTTAAGTGAAATGAAATTGTAAATGTGTGCCATCGATGTATATTTTCCTGTTTTTTTTTTATCTCTGGAATACTTTACTTATTTAAAATGTTTTTATTCGTAGATTTAAAGCATTCAACGGAATGGGCGTGAATATAAATAGAAATCTAAAATATTAATATAAAAAATAAAAACACTAATGGCAATTGACAACTAGTAAAAAATCCTGTATACTGTAATCATGCAGATTAGAGATAATTTTATGCAAATAAAATATAGCTACGGACCTTTTAACCGAAAAGATTTATTATCTATTATAATAATTATAATATTAATTAATTCATGAGACAATTAAAAAACCCATACGGAGTCAAAGTAACAAATTGATCATGTCAAGTAAAAATAACTAAAATTTTTTTTTTATTTTATTATTCAAATTGATTTATTTTTTTTTCGCAATTCACTTTCATTTTATTTTATTATTTTTCAAATGTAACTTCAATAATTACAAAAAAATGTCTATTTTAAAAATCCAAAACTATTTATTATCTATTATTTCGTTGGATAAAAAAAATAATAATGTAGTTAATCAACTGTATAATTTTTTATAGCATATTTTGGTATGCTCAATAAAGTAATTAAAAATGTACCGATCTGTAGATTCGAATATTTTTTGCGGAACCCTAGTATTAACTTATAATGTGCTATATATTGTCCCAAAGTTATAATTCAATAGAGAAAGCAATAAGGTTTGTAAAATCACTACGTATTTATTTATTCTATCTTATTTGTAAGAAATGAATTATATGTAGATAGAAAGTCGGGTTTCGCAAAATATAAATCGACGACGACGATTATATCATTTAAAATGGTAAATTGTCTTATATATCTCTATATATAAATTTTTGGGTCGAAACAATAAAAATTTTCGTTTAAATAAAATCTATTTACATGCATTTATCGAATTAACTTTATTGCGATATAAAAAATCATTATTTCAATAATAACACCATTATATACTGTTTCATTAGCCTTCGATTTTTAGTTGCCTAGAAACAAAGAAATTAAATTTGTGAGGAATAATTAACCCTTTTATTTTCAACGTATTTCCTATCCTAATCTTTAGATAAAAATTCCAAAATATTTTCAAAGAGAGTTCTACTTTCAAATTGATTTTTTAAAATTTATTATTGTAAAAAATATTTAAAGAATTTCTTTCTAACAAAAGATTTGAATTTCAATAAAAATAAAAATATTATTTTTTAATACCGACCATACCAATGCTCCAAGAAATAAAGCATATATTTTCGAATAATTATATAAATAAAAGTTGCGGTACAATAATGGATTAGATTAATTGAAATATTATGCTGTGCTAAAAAGTAAACAATTTATAATGATTAATTAAGCATATATATATAGGATTATAAAGTTAAAATGGTAAAATAACTAGCATATAAAATCGTATTTCTTGCAGAGAATATTATATGAATATATTCTTTATTAGAGAACTATAAAATTTAAAATCTCTGTATTTATACTAAAAATTTCAGTTCAAATTAAGTAATTAAAAAAAAAGCATAAGAAACTGAAACTGAGCCTTCGTGTAATATATATAAAAATACTGTACCATATTACCAGATAAAAATGGTTTAAAGAAATGAAGTTTAAACATATAATAAAAATCGTATAGAGTAGTAAAGATTATTTAAATATATCTGATATCTCTATTGGTAAAATTTATATTTTTAAATTAAAAAGTTAATACGTTCTTTGCTAACTTGAAATTTTACTTGATTTTTTATCAATATATTTAAACAATAATCTTTTTAATGATGTGAACTTTATCTTTGATATTTTTATTATAATTATCTATCACTATTAGTAATTTTTTATTATTTAAATGATTTATTATTAATACTTATACTTATTACACATCAGAATGCTATTTCTTCTTTTTAACTTACACATACTGGATAAATAAGTTAATGCCAATTACCACCGTCCGTTTGTTTGACAAATTAAATAAATATCTCATTTAGATTATGCAAATTACCTGCTGTGCTAATGAGATAAAATACACAATAATACGATTAAAAAACAAAGTTTAATAACAATATGTAAAGATTCACTATTTATGATTATGCCTAAACGTTTCAATATTTAATATTATCACTTTAATATAAATTTTTCTAATCTTACAAAAAATTTTTAATACCTTTACCTTTCTGTTATTTTGTTTAGTTTATAATAATAGAAAGAAGAAATTGTTTAGCCATATCTTAAAATAGGTTTTTCTTATCTTTTTTCTTTTTGACAAAAAGAAGTTTTATAAACCACGATTTAATAAAATATTTCATAGAGCATACAAAAAATCTATATTGCAAATTAATTCGAGATACTCAATATTTATTATAATTTAGTGACCTTCCTTCTTTCCCTTCTTGAACAAAAAAATTCTAACTGTTAACTACCAAAATACTTTCAATAATAAAATTCCCATTTATTTGAATTTTCCACCTTCAAAAATGCTAACTGTCCACTTCTTAATATAATCGTGCGATTTATACCCAATATTCTGAATATTACAATATATTTTAATTTTCTTTAAAAAACAGAACCTTGTGTATATGCATTATATGAAATATTTTTATGTTTAAATATATATATATAAGATAAATTTTTAGATATTGTCATATTGATATCTTTTATTCATAAATTAAATTCTTTTTTTATAAATTCTATATTTGAGCAAATAAGAAAAAAAATACGAAACCAATTTTATGTATTATGATTATAAGAATTATGAAGACTACTATAATTATAGATCCTAATTTTATCAATTCTTTTAGAATCAATAAAGTTTCTTCTATTATAGAAAAATTAAATAAGATGTAACGGATTAAAATATAAAATGTTATCATTGTTTATCTACACTGGTCGAATGAACAAAAATCGGAATCCTATTGATGGCGCAAATATGCATAAATCGGACATCCTATTTGTGAAAATTCATAAATCGGAAATTCCTATTTATAAATCGGAAAAAATCGACTACCTATACTTAATAAATTTTAGCAAATTTAGTCATTAATCGGAATCCTATTCATGATAAAACCGTCCTATTTTTTTCTATTCGACCAGTGCTAACAAATATGGTTAGAATATTATTCACGTTGTGCTAACGAAACAGTAAATAATGTTGTTGTTATTGAAGAAATGATTTTTTATAAAGTTAATTATTCGANACCTTGTGTATATGCATTATATGAAATATTTTTATGTTTAAATATATATATATAAGATAAATTTTTAGATATTGTCATATTGATATCTTTTATTCATAAATTAAATTCTTTTTTTATAAATTCTATATTTGAGCAAATAAGAAAAAAAATACGAAACCAATTTTATGTATTATGATTATAAGAATTATGAAGACTACTATAATTATAGATCCTAATTTTATCAATTCTTTTAGAATCAATAAAGTTTCTTCTATTATAGAAAAATTAAATAAGATGTAACGGATTAAAATATAAAATGTTATCATTGTTTATCTACACTGGTCGAATGAACAAAAATCGGAATCCTATTGATGGCGCAAATATGCATAAATCGGACATCCTATTTGTGAAAATTCATAAATCGGAAATTCCTATTTATAAATCGGAAAAAATCGACTACCTATACTTAATAAATTTTAGCAAATTTAGTCATTAATCGGAATCCTATTCATGATAAAACCGTCCTATTTTTTTCTATTCGACCAGTGCTAACAAATATGGTTAGAATATTATTCACGTTGTGCTAACGAAACAGTAAATAATGTTGTTGTTATTGAAGAAATGATTTTTTATAAAGTTAATTATTCGATAAATGCATGTAAATAAATTGTTTTGATCCAAAAATTTATTTATAGAGATATTCATATTATGTAATGTACTGTATATACACTGTATCACCTCAGGTGAGAATCATCAACCAGAATTATAAAACTGGCCCATGTAGATCCTTCTAACTTTGGCTAACCCTAACCCTAACTTTAGCCAGTTTTAATCTGAGTCAAGAATCGATTTGAGGCACAATATATATATCTAATATCTAATATATTTAAGAATGTAGTTTGTGCGCTTTAACGTTTCTGATTGGTTGTATCTGGTTTTATCTTTTTATAATGTTTTTGGTTAGTTGTGTATGTAATTTTTTGGGGTTGTACTTTATATTTATTTACGTAATTTTAAAAAAAAATATTAGCCTGTACCATTAAAGTTGTTAAATATGATCATCTGTAGATTCAAAAACATGTTCCTTCCCTACTTTTTTTTTTTAATACGGATTTCAGTAACTTTTATATTAAAGTGGCCAAAATAAAAAACGGGATTAATATAACATTTATGTTGCGATTAATCTGATTAATCGAATCATTTTAAATTATATATCTCGATTTTTTATTTTATATAAATACAATTTGAATTCGCAATTCTGGCTCTCTTCGTTGAACCTGATAACAAACTTAAATCACAAATAATATTATTTACAAATTAGCCTATTATAATTTGGAGAAAAAAAATTTTAAATAAATAATCTTCCTTCTTGAACAAAATTACAATTTTAATTAAATATGCCACAATATGCCAATATTAATTACCAAAATACTGCAAACGTAGTAAAAGTATCATTTCCTCCATCTATTAGTGTAGATGAAATCGTACAAATTCATTTAGAAAAAGGCATTAAGAATATCAACGAAACTATGAATGCATTCATGATTTATCGAAAAGAATATAATAATATAGTTGCAAAATTTAATCTTTCAAGTAAAGATGTATCTAAATTAGTCAGCGCTTCATGGAAAAATGAGCCAGAAGATGTCAAATACCATTACCGACAGATGGCAAAAAATGTAAAAAAATGTTTCAAAAAAAAATCTCCTCGTTACTTTATTAATAACTATGTAGATAGCACAAATAATAATCATATCTCTTTAGATACTGTTAATAACCTTCCTCCACCTTCTTTTATTGAATCAAATAATCTTTAATAAAACTTCTTAAATTCTACCCATTTTACCTATTTTAATCTCCCATCTTCAAATTATACCTGCCGCCCAAATTCAAAATCCAAATGCCGAAATCCCAAATGCCAAAATCCCAAATCCCAAATTCCAAATTATAATTAATATTTTTTGCCAAAATTCCAAATCCCAAATCCCAAATACTAGTAATTTGTGCATTTTGGCATCCCAAATCCCAAATGATTTGGGATTTGGGCAACACGTATACTTCAAATATAGAACAAAGCTCTTAAGATTCTACCTGTTTTAATCCTCCACCTTCAAATACGAACCAAAACGCTGACCACTCATTTCTTAATATAGAACAAAGCTTTCTAAATTCCACCTATTTTAATCTTCCACCTTCAAATACGGATAAAAACGCTGACCATCCATTTCTTAATGTAGAACAAACATCTCTAGATTCCACCTATTTTAATCTTCTACCTTCAAATACGAACTAAAATTCTGACTATCCACTTCTTAATATAGAACAAACCTATTTTAATCTTTCACATTCAAATACGAATCACCAATTTCTTAATGTAGAACAAACATCTCTGGATTCCACCTATTTTAATCTTCCACCTTCAAATATGGACCAAAACGTTGACCACCAATTTCTTAATGTAGAACAAACATCTCAAGATTCTACCTATCCTGCTGACCATTCACTTAATATAGAACAACCAATCGTATCTGACGATTATATTTATGCATACATGACTATGAAGACTATGGATGAAAACAAATTTATGAACCATCTTTCTGAAAATATGAAATTAATTTATAAGACAATTGTTCAATTATTACTATTTGAAATGATTTAATTGTCGATTTATATCCCGACTTTATACTTATGCTGGTTATTTAGTAATATTTTTTTTTTTCATTTGTCATTGTTCTTACACATATCCGCCAATTTTCGGAATGGAGATTTGCCCCTCAAATTTTAGGGTGTTATATTTGAGATCCCCCGTGATCTGTCAAATTGTGATTGGCTGATTGGCTATACTATTGCAGTAGTTATTTAATTTTAAAAATTCTGACATTAGTTTAATAATTATAATTGCCTTCTTTCTTAGAGTCCAGTAGTCGTGGTGACAGAATGAAATAATTCCTTTTTTTAAAAATCACCTCCTTATAAAGCAAAAAAGAACCGTTTCACCAATTTTACCCAGATTATTTAAAGCAGATCTTTAAAGTAGATCTGATAATCTTTTTTTTTTAAAAAAAAATTACTTTCTTGTGGAGACGAAACATGAAAAAAAAACAATATATACAGTGAACCCTCTATAAATGCACCCCTCGGGGAATGAGCATTAGGGTGCATTTATAAAGGGGGTGCATTTATAAAAAATATTATTAAAAAATATTTTAATGTGATATTATTATTTATTTTATTAATTATATTATATTTATTTAATTATTATTATATAATTAAAGCAATTATTGATTAAAAAAAAAGTCATCTAAACTAGATTGTCGTGTCATATTAAATTTTTTGGTTTTTATAAATTTTTCAATTGTATTTGCTAATTTAATATATTTTTCTGAATTTTCCTGCTGAAATAAAAACATTTGTACATTTTCTAAACTTGTTAATGCTACATTAATATCAATAGTAACTGGTTCAATACTATCATCTGATTCTTCAATATTTTCTTCTGAATTTTTAAAAATGTCAACAAGTTCTGTAATAATTTTATCATCCTCCAAAAGTTCATAAACAATGTCTTCTTCTGGTACAAAAAGAAATTCTTCTACATCCATTGCATTAGGAAGGTGAAGTGCTTGAATATTTTTAGAAATATTATTTGTTAATTCATTATTATTATCATAATAATCATCATTAAGATCATTAAAAACAAGAATATTTGTATGATTCCAGCAATTACAAATTGTTTCAACTGTAATTTCATCCCAACTTGGAATAATAAAACGAATTGCTTGCAAAACATCCATTTTTAAATCTTGTATAAATTGACCAGTTTCAACTTGCTCTAAAATCCATCTATGTATATAAAATAATTAAAAAATTTAATCAAATAAATTAAATAAATTTTATATAATTTAAATACTAAAACTTACCGAATATGATAATTACGATAATGTCTTTTAAAAGACATAATAATTCCAGCATCCATTGGTTGTATTCGTGAAGTTGTATTTGGAGGTAAAAACTGAATATCAACATGTAAAAGATTTAGGCCTTCAATTTTATGACTTCCACAATTATCCAATAATAATAAAACACGTTGTCCATTATGTTTTATTCCAACTTTATGATCAAAATCACAAAGCCATTCTTGAAATAAAGTAGTAAGCATCCAAGCTTTAGAATTATGTCGATAAATTATTGGTAAATTATGAATATTAATTGTTTTAAAACATCTGGGATTTGCATATTTTCCAATAATTAATGGTGGTAATTTGTGTGATCCATCTGCATTTGTACACAATGCTATTGAAAGCCGTTCTTTATTTTTTTTACGTCCAGAAAGTCGACGTGTTGCCAATGTACGATCTGGTTCTAATCTATATATAAAATAAATACATAATAACAAATTTATATAAAGTTAAAATATAAAATAATCAAGTTTATAAAATAAAATTATATTATACCTATAAAAAAGACCAGTTTCATCCATATTATAAATTCGTTCGAGAGAATAATTTCCACATTTATCTTGTAATAATGGAAGTGCCTCTTCGATAGCAATTTCATTTGCAGATGCTGCTTCACCATGAAGCTTTTCTTGTTGAATTCCATTACGTTTTTTGAAACCATATAACCAACCAGAAGAAAATAATAATGTATTTTCAGGAACACCTAATCCTGTTGCCAGTAATTTTGCCTTCTCAATTAAAATAGAATCACTAAGAATAACTCTATGTTGATAGCTTAAAATAAACTCCTTAAGTGCTAGTTCAAGTTCAGGAAATGTTACTGATTTATGTCGTTTTTGTGTTGAATTAATTTGATCATTGGAAAGTCGTTTTTCTTTAGTTTGTAAAATTCTTGTAACAGTACTTTTATCAATCTTTACTCCCCATTTTTGTTCTACCCATTCTACATATTCAGATCTAATCTTTTTATTATTATTAGCATAAAGACATAATTCATATTTTTGAGCATCAGTTAAAGTAATCTTTTTTTTTACTACTTTTGATGAACTCATTTTGATGGATTAAAGATCTGACAGTAAGTTTTTTATTCCATTTTTATATTTTAAAAAAGAATAATTAATTAATTATTTTTATTTTTATTTTTTAACCGAAAAGATATAAAAAATAAACACGTACAAACTTAATCCGCAAATCGACAAATCGACAAATCAGCAAAAACAATGAAACGGATAACAGAATGGTAGGTCTTTTTCTATTTTTTATTTTTATTTTTATATTTAAAATAAATAAATAATTTTATTTTTATTTTTTTTTAATTAAAAAATAATAAAAATAAATACAAACTCAATCGGCAAATCGGCAAATTGACAAAATGGCAAAAGCGACGAAACAGATGACGGAACGGTGGGTTCTTTTTTTATAAAAATATTTTTAAAAAAATAATTAGTTAATTATATTTAACTTGGAATAGAAAAACAAATTCAAAGAAAAAAAAACTTACCACGAAGTAGAACGAAGCAACAGAGCAACAGAGCAACAGAGTAACGGAGCAATGAAGTTTTTTTTTTTTGATTTAGATTATCATCTCACATGATTTAAAATCACATGGGTGCATTTACGGAGGATAATGTTAATATAAGCGGGGATCTAAAAATCATTGCACCGTGCAAAATAAGAGGGAGTGCACTTAGCAATAATTCCCCAACATGGGACTGG
Organism: Diversispora epigaea; assembly: GCA_003547095.1. Lineage (NCBI taxonomy): Eukaryota > Fungi > Glomeromycota > Glomeromycetes > Diversisporales > Diversisporaceae > Diversispora > Diversispora epigaea. The sequence continues at coordinate 1,612 of PQFF01000506.1, read as the reverse complement.
ATTAAAGGGTGCATTTAAGAAGGGATGCACTTATAGAGGGTGCATTTATAGAGGGTTCACTGTACTTACCTTTCTCTCCTTGGAATCGTGTCCGCGAGATAGGAAAGGCATATGTGGATATTGTAGCGATAGAAGTAAGTACTTTTATTATTATTTTTTTTTTTCTAAATTTTTTTTTTTAATTTATTATTTTTAAAAAATAAAAAAATTTACCTCTTCTCTTTACCTATTTTCTCTTCTCTAAGTAATACACTTATCTCCTATTCCTTGGGACCTCGAAATCGTGTTCGTCG
>PQFF01000505.1:9009-19753 GCA_003547095.1 Diversispora epigaea | reverse complement strand
CTATGACAGATCGAAAGATCTGGTTCTTAGCTACAAGATGATATGTGTTTCATTTCTGTAACATTAATATTCGCGAAGATATTCACGTTTAAAGTTTCACATTTGTGAAAAAATTTCCGTGTAAATTTTTCGAAAATTTCCGTAATTCTGCCGGAAATTCACGTGACGTCATAGAAATTTCCGGCAGAATTACGAAAATTTTCGGAAAATTTACGCGAAAATTTTTTCACAGATGTGAAACTTTAAACTTGAATATCTTCGCGAATATTGATGTTATAGAAATGAAACACATATCATTTTGTAGCTAAGAACCAGATCTTTCGATCTGTCATAGAAATATCTTAGTAAAAAATCGCTCCCTGTCTTATAAATAGTGATCAAATTCAAAAAAATTGATTTTTTTAGGCGTAAATTTCTGTAGGTCCCGTAAATTTTCTGTAAATTTACGCCCCGAAAAGTTTCCTGATGTATATAGAATGAATTCTGCATAAATCTCAAAAAGTCGAAATACCTCAAAAATCCAAAATCAATTTTGGGAACATGTATAATTGGGGTAATATATTCATTAAATTATTTCGAGATATTTTGCGTTCTAATTTAAAATTTCCAAAGTTACACTCATGGATTTATCATATCGTTGATACAATTCGGGAACACAGAGCAATAAATGGATATACAACTGAGACATATGAAAGTTTACATAAAACATATGTGAAGATTCCTTATCGTCTCAGTAATAAGAAAGATGTAGAAAAACAAATAATGGAAAATGTAAATAAAAAATAATTATTTATCGCTTGATATTTCGAAACTTATTAATTTTATATTTTTAGATTCGATGCCGAGCAATTGTCATGCGAAATCGTGTGAAGAAAACCAAAACTCCAGTGGCTTTCACGTACACCGCGAAATTATTTGACTTTAACTTTTCAGAAGCTATTATTAATGAACATAGAGACAACCCGAAACTTAATAAAAATATGTCAAAAGGTTTTGCAAAATTTATTGACTGTTTGAACTCATATCTCAAATTATTGAATACAACTTCTGAAGACTGCTGAATAAAGATATATAGTTCTGTTACATTAAAAAATAGTGCTATTTTACGTGCAGTAGACAATTTTCATGATAGGCCATGGTTTAGCAATATTGCCATTAACATGGATATTGAAGAACTTTCCGACTATCAAACAGATAACGAAATTTGTTATGCACAGGTATTTTTATTACTATTTGGTTTTCATGATAAAATGTAGAAATTTACTCAACTCTTTTTATTATTTAAACATTATTAATAACAGAAATAAGACTACCAAATAAATCAACACCATTACATCTTGCACTTGTACAATGGTATGATTTTAAGTCTGAAATAACACCATTTGTTTACGGCTGTCCTTTGTTGGAATTAGTAGAGTTGTACAATTTTATAGAAATAGAAACGATCGAAGATATAGTTCATGTAATTTCATGCTTTGATAAAACTAATGAACATTTTGTAATGGAATGAGACTGATGAGGTCTTATCTTTATTCATTTAAAATATTTAATCAAAAATACAGGAAGAATAAAAATTGACTATAACAATTTACGGTTAACGGTCTGACCAACCACCCTAAGGTCACGAGCACCTTATAAGGTAAGTGTTTTCCTTACTAAAGTCATAAACAAAGAAAATATTTGGAAGTAACGCCCGGTCGACGCAAGATCCCACCTAACAACAACCACACCTCGACAACCCCAGAATCAAATGCCCAAAAGGCTAAAAGTTCCATAACACCATTATAACACTTTATAACTTGTATACCTGCTTACTAATCTACGGTGTCACCAAATATGTCCACCTTAATGTTGGTTAGACGAAACAAACGTTTCTCCCAGTGAATAAAACGGCTACTTTGACGAAACCAAGTTTCTTCCAGCAAAAATAAAGTTGGTCTTAACGGGAAAGTCTATCTCCTGCACGTATCATGAAAGTATTTAGCGTCAGTTTCTCATGGTCGACTCTTTTCCCTCCCATTCGAGATGGTATACGAACAAAGTTCTTCCAAAAATATTTCGGTTGGTAATTTTCACACGTATCTATCCATTGATATCATAACGGATCAAAAGATCCTCCCTATAAGAACTATATATACTTAAAATATACTATAAATATACTTAAAATATCCTTAGTATCCTTAAAATATACTTAAAATATTATTAATATTTGAAATATAGCAAAATCAGTTATTTAAATTATATAACATTATATTTAAAATATTATTAAAATATACTTAAAATTTTTTTTTATAATTAAAAAAATATATTTAAAATATACTTAAATATACTTAAAATATACTTCCGTTTTTTAATAAGTATATTTTAAGTATATTTTAATAATATAGACCTAAGTATTTTAAATTAATAAAATTGTATATATTATTAAAATATATTTAAAATATACTTATTAAAAAATGGAAGTATATTTTAAATATATTTTAATAATATTCTGTATTAATAGATTTTATATACATACAGTGCGAAACCTCTATAATAGGCACCTTGTATATCTTTTAATCTAGTGATCAGAATTTTATAAAATTAGTACCATAAAATAGCTTTTGAAGAGATGAACTAATTAGGCAAAAAAAAAAATTCTCAATTTTTCTGGCTTATGTAATATAAGAAAAACGTGACTTAGTATGAATTTTATTGGTTAATGATATTTAATATATCATTATGAAAATTTATAAAATTTATTTATTTTTTTTATAAAAAATTTATTATTCATTATTATTTTCTAAATTAATTTGATTAAGTATATCATTAGGAACTCTTCTGTGTGACTTATATTTTTTTTCTGCAAACATAGCAAGCTTTCCTGTTACTCCTTTTCTATAAATATCCATGTATCTCCATGATTTTCGTGCAAAACGTCTTATTTCAATTAATGAAACAGAATCTAATGCTTCAGGAACAGTCTTTTGTAATCCATTCCATGTGTAATTGTAATGTTCACGTGTATATCTTTTGGTTGCTGCCCAATACATCTCAATAAAATTTAATTCACAATGATATTTTGGATAAAAAATACATTTATGTCCTGCCATTTCAATTACAGTTTCTAATTCAGATTTTTGTGTCAAAAAATCTGGTTGTAATGATAAAATTCTACGTGCACAACAATTAATTCGTGCTGGATCTTTTACTTTATTTTTGCATAGTTGACAATCAAGATTTAAATTATCACACCATAATCCCCTTTCAATTAATATTTGTTTAATACCTTTAGGCTTGTTTGGATATTTTGGATGATCAGAAGGAAATACCATTGATTGAAAAGTATTTTCTAATCCAAATTTAGTATTTTTCATTATTGGTTGACGTCCACCTGGATTTAGATTCATTCGTTGTATACATAAAGCATCATCCGCCATTGCTCCATGATTGGTACTGTTATCAAATGCAAATAATGCTATGGCATTAGGATGCACTATTTCAAAAATAGGAATAGCAATATCTTTTACTTGTTCAAGCAAATGTTTTGATGTCCACCACCTTTCTTCATTTTTACCAGGACGTAAAAATTTTCGTGCTTTTTGTGATATTTCAGGATATAATTCAGCTTGTTCATCTGTTAATCTTAAACAACCAATTGTTTCTGCAAGAAATTCACTAACCATTATTGACTTTCCTTGTCCTTTTTTACGAAGAGGAGGTTCACCAAGAGGAGCCCAAATTATAGGACGATCATCATTAGCATAAAAGAGACACTCATCATGAGTTACAAGAATATGAAGTTTTTCACCATTTGATAAAATTGGATCTTTTTGTTCCATATTAATACCTTCAAATGTTGGCATTAATTTTTCAAATTCTTCCATTTTTTTAAGAAACATTTCTCTATATTCTATCACATCTGAACGCTCGTGCCCATCAAAATAAATACCTTTCTTTCGTGATTGTGGCACAAGTCCAAGTTTTCGTAACCATACTCTAGCTGTTTTTTCTGTAATTGATTTAATTATTCCCAATTGTAAAAAAAGAGTTTTATTAATAAATGTTTTATATAATTTTGGTGAAATTTTTCCTTCATTTATATGAATAAATTCTAAACTTTTTTCAATTACATCTTCATCATCAATTAATGATTTAGTTTTTTGATGACAGCCTTGTAAAGATACTGGTAATGAACCATTTTCAATCCAACTTTTTGCCCATCGACAAATTACTTTTGCACGATATAATTCTTTGTCATAAACTTTTCTTGCTGCTTCAGATGCTGCATTTTTGCTTGTCATATTTTTTTCTTGTCGATTAATAAAAAATTCATAAACTGCCTGATATCTAAGATAATCATATGCTGAAATTTTTTTTTTATTTTGTCGAAGAATTACTTCTAATGTTTCTATTTGTTTAGAAAAAGTATTATTGTCATTGTCACTTTCAATGTTCATTTCATCTTGTGTACTTTCTGCAGATTCTTCTAAATCTTCTTCTGTTTCAATTGCAATATTTGATTCTTTTTGTGTAAAGTATTGATTAATCGATGAAGAACCCTCAGCTGCTTTGGTAAAAATACCTGATGGACCATATTTTCGATAATAAGTTGCAGTAGAATTACCAATATAAGGTGCTTTTTTTGTTTTTTTAATTTCTGAAAATTAATTAAATTTTTATTTAATTTTGATATAATTTTAATTAAAAAAATATTAACTTACAGTAAAAAAAATCAGACCTGTTGTATCTGGTTTAATAAATGTTATTTCACCCAATTTTAATATTCTTTGATTATAATCTTCATCTGAACTGTCAGGTGAATATTCACTATCACTATTATATTCACTTTCTTCATTATCTGAATACTGTGGTAAAAACTGTCCAGAATTTTTATTACGAGATTGATTTTTTAATCTATTCTTTGCAGCCAATTTTTTACGAGAATTTGGCATCGTTTAATTAAAAATTTCCACAAAATTTTATAGTGAAAGTTGGGTATGTTTCTAAGCTAAAATGATTAAGCTATCTAGGCACTACAAAATGGTAAAAATTTTACAAAGTCTCACAAAAATTAATTAGTCTCAATTTTTATTCGTACTATATAAATAGATGATTTTCAAAGTTATGTAACACCTTCAATACTCAAAATTTTAAACTTCTATCCGATAAGTTTGATTGCTATTGATATGATCTATCAAAATTAATGGCTGAAATTTTAAAATACTTATTTAGAAAGGTGTGACATTTGTTTGAAAATGTCATACCTTAACTATAAAAATAGGGTTGGTTATAGAGGTACCGCACTGTAGAAGAAAAATAAAATAAAATATATAAAAATCATTTTTTATTTTTCAATTGGTAAAGGGTTCATTGTTATAGTACCAAGTTACTGCATCAAGTTTAAAAGTTATGAGATGCACTTCGCGTATGATCAATTTGTTCCTTTGGCAATCACTTTTTATTGTGTAATTTTATAAAAATACCTTACAAATTACAATTCGGAAATAATTCGCAATCGTTACTACATATAAAACTTTTTATTTTAATAAGTAAATGACAAAAATGTAATTAATAACAAAAAATGCTGAGAATGTAATCTATCAACACAAAAACTTTCAGACCAAGAACTTTAAAATTGACAAAATAATAGACGTCTAAACTCAAACGTTTTAAATATTAAACTTATCCCTACGGTTTTATTATTATTATTATTATTATAGCCCTCACGGTTTTATTATTATTATTATTATTATAGCCCCTGTGGTTTTGTTATTATTATTACTCTTGTCTTCCACGGTTTTTAGCTCTCATGATTCTTGCTCCCACGGTTTCGTCTTTTACGATTTTTAGCTCCTACGATTCTTATCCTTACAGTTTTATTATTATTATAGCCCCCACAGTTTTATTATTATTATTATTATTATTATAGCTCCCACGGTTTTATTATTATTATTATTATTATTATTATAGCCCCGCGGTTTTGTTATTATTATTATTATTATTATTATTATTATTATTATTATTATTATTATTATTATTATAGCCCTATGATTTTATTATTATTATTATTATTATTTAGCCTTCACGGTTTTATTTTTATTATTATTATTATTATTATTATTATAGCCTCGCGATTTTATTATTATTATTATTATTATTATAGCTCCCGCGGTTTTATTATTAAGATTATTATTATTACGATTTTATTATAATTATTATTATAGCCCTACAGTTTTATTATTATTATTATTATTATTATTATTATAGCCTCCACGGTTTTATTATTATTATATTATTATTATTATTATTATTATTATAGCTCCACGGTTTTATTATTATTATTATTATTATTATTATTATAGCCTCCACGGTTTTATTATTATTATATTATTATTATTATTATTATTATTATTATAGTCCCACGGTTTTATTATTATTATTATAGCCCCGCGGTTTTGTTATTATTATTACTCTTGTCTCCCACGGTTTTTAGCCCTCACGATTCTTGCTCCCATGATTTTTAGCTCCTACGATTCTTATCCCCACGGTTTTATTATTATTATTATTATTATTATTATAGCTTCACGGTTTTATTATTATTATTATTATAGCCTCCACGGTTTTATTATTATTATTATTATTATTATTATTATTATAGCCTCGCGGTTTTATTATTATTATTATTCTTGTCTCCCACGATTTTTAACTTCCACGATTCTTATCCCTACGATTTTATTTTTATTATTATTATTATTATTATTATTATAGCCCTACGGTTTTATTATTATTATTATTATTATTATTATTATTATTATAGCCCCACGGTTTTATTATTATTATTATTATTATTATTATTATAGCCCGGTTTTATTATATTATTATTATTATAGCCCCCACGGTTTTATTATTATTATTATTATAGCCCCACGGTTTTATTATTATTATTATTATTATTATTTAACCACGATTCTTGCCCACGGTTTTATTATTATTATTATTATTATTATTATTATTTATCCCTCACGATTTTTGCCTCACGGTTTTATTATTATTATTATTATTTAACCATGATTCTTGCCCACGGTTTTATTATTATTATTATTATAGCCTCCACGGTTTTATTATTATTATTCTTTAAAAAAGATATTTTAGAAGGAATGTTAAAATTTTAATATTGTTAAATAAATTTTTTTTATCACATTTGTTTAAGTGTGACATGATTGGATTGGCTAAATTAAAATAAGAATTTTTTTTATTTTATTTAACTGAAAATTATCGCGTTTTTCGAAAATTTTCACTTCAAAAATTTTCGAAAAAATTGCACAAATTTCTGCAAATTTTCGCCTCTTAAAATTTCTTGAAATTGCTCAGGGTCCTAAAGTAAATATAGGTTTTTTTATTTTTACTATTTAACTAAAAAGAATCAAAAATCTAACCAAAATTGAGTACATTAGTTTAGTTTTAATCATGTAATAAATTTTTTGCAACACATTATATATTTTATTTTATTCTTAAATATATATCAATAAAAGAATATACATGCTAATAAAATAGTACAAATATGTATATAATAAAATAAATAATTTATTATTTTTATAATAATTTTGTTTAGAGTTATTATATAATTTTATTAATGGTTAAAATAAAATACTTTAATGACAGATATTTCATAAATAGTATATTGGATATATTGGATATGAATCCGTTCTATTAAATAATAGATTAAGAACGGTACTAAAATTAGAACAAAATAAGTTCAATAAATTAGAATCTTATATAGTTAAAGAAATAATCAAAAAAAATTAATTGAAATAATCTCATTAACATTTCAATAAGAAAACTTATCAAAATATATTTAAATTAGGCCCATAGAATGATAGTATAATGGTATGGTAAAAGATTTATAACTTATTCTATAATAATAATAATTATAGCAAAATAGTTAGTATTAATTTAATAATAAATACAGAAGATGCCTTCAATAAGCAAACAATTCTGTAGTGAAAAGACTGGTAAGCAGCCCACAATGAGCAACCACTTTATTTATTATTATTATATAATTTAATTATTATTGTCTTCATTATTAATAATTTCATATGAAGGAGAAGGAAATGTAAAAATTGATGGATTGGACATAAGATTTAGAGGATGAGTTGTGTCCCAAATAGGATTTTCAATCCACATAGGAGAATGGTAAGCGAATGAACATGTAGAAATCCATCGTGGAGAGAGAGGAAGATTGGGGTAAGGAACATTATAATAATCAAATTGGTAATTAAAAAGAGCAATCGAACTACGAAGATGACTAATTTCATATTCATATAATTGAAATTGATGAAGAAAATTGCGGGAAGAACCACGTAAATATTGAGACCATCCTCGAACAAGATTTCTTCTAAGACAGGAACATTCAGATACTAATTCTTCATTATAACGAGATAATTGATAATTAGATGACCAAATAGTTCTATTATTATCAGTCAGAAGTTGGTAGCGATCTTGTAAAGTTTGTAATTGTTCACGAAGTGAAGATACTTCTATTTCAAGAGCAGTAAAATTAGATCCAACAAGGCGCCGATTAATATTTTTAATTTTTTCTTGTAGAAACATAATAACACCAATAATTGGATTGTTATAAGTAATGGCACGAATAAATCTATGTGTTCGAGGCATTTTAAAATTAATAAAAATTTATTAAAAAAATAAAAATTTATTAAAAAAAAAAGTCAAAAAAAATTTTTTGGAAAAATGGTTCTTTAAATAATTGTTAAAAAAAAAATACCCCTTAAAATAAATAAATAAATCCAAAAAAATAATAAATAAACAAGTTAAGACCGTGAAAGATACAAAAAAATAAATAAACAAATCTATAAATTAGGAAAGTTTATTTTGATTAACTAATTATAAATTATAAAATTATATAGTATCAATAATAAATCCAAAAAAATAATAAATAAACAAGTTAAGACCGTGAAAGATACAAAAAAATAAATAAACAAATCTATAAATTAGGAAAGTTTATTTTGATTAACTAATTATAAATTATAAAATTATATAGTATCAATAAGCCACAATATACGGAAGAACTTTTGTGTATAAACATAACCTGTCTTTAAACATATAATTTTTTTAGCCCAAGGTCATAAGATTTATAAATAATATATATGAAGTCTTAATACATATAAGCATAATTTGTTTAAATGTATAGAATTTTATTTAGTTCAAAAGTATACATATATATAAGTATAACCTATTTAAATGATAGGATTTTGTTTGACCTGAATGNACGTTTATTATGATAAAGTGAAGGTTATTGAAGGTTATCAATATCAATAACCTCCGGAGTATTATGTTTTATTAATAAAAATGAAGGTTTTCGGTACCAATAACCTTCGTAAATATTACGTTTATGTTGGAGGTATTCGAAGGTTATCGGAGTGAAGGACTTCGAAGGCTTACGTTTAAAAAAATTTACTGATGCAATAAGCCACAATATACGGAAGAACTTTTGTGTATAAACATAACCTGTCTTTAAACATATAATTTTTTTAGCCCAAGGTCATAAGATTTATAAATAATATATATGAAGTCTTAATACATATAAGCATAATTTGTTTAAATGTATAGAATTTTATTTAGTTCAAAAGTATACATATATATAAGTATAACCTATTTAAATGATAGGATTTTGTTTGACCTGAATGTATACTTATAGACAAGTTCTACTGTAATTAGTTTTTAAATGATATTATTAAATTGTTAATAAAATAATTTTTTGTCTTTATTCAATTTTTAAATTTTTTTTTATAAATTTTATTAATTATTTAGGACTAAACAAATCTTTAAATTTTTATAGCTCTTATATAAATAATACAGTTAAAAAATTACTATAATTAGTTATATTAATTTACATAAATTAATACATACTATAATATAATAATTTAGTATGTACCTTTAGTAAAGATAGTAAAATAGTAAATATACTTAATAAATTTATAATTATCATTAATATTAAATTTAAAAATGATATTTATTAAAAAAATTATTGTAATTATTATAATTAAATTTATAAAAAAAAAAATTTAATATATCTATAATAAAAATTCAAATATTTTCAAATTCTCCATCATTTACTTCATTATCTCTATCTATAATAAAATATTGGTTTCTTAATTTTAAAAAACCTACACAATGATCAATTATTTGAATATCTATAAATTCATGAGTTTTGAATTTTGTAAAATATTCAAAATCTAACTGTTCATTTTTAATAATCTTATTACATACTTTTATATATGCTAACATATTTTCTCTATTTTGAAATTTGTGTAAAAAAAAATATTCAATTTCCCTATATAATTTTTCATAATAATATTCCGGTGGAGCATTTAAACAATGTGAATATTTATCTTTAGTTTGAAATATCTATAATAAAAAATATATTTTAAACTTATATTTATTGAAAAATAATAATATTAAAAATTTATTAAATAAAATACCTGAACACAATAATTATTTCTTGTAGTAATAGAATTTCTTTTAATCCATGAACTACTAATATAATGACCTTGTGTAGTACACAATCTTCCATATCTCTTTCCTAAATTATTACATTCCTGAAAATAATAAATAAGTTAAACAAGTGAAAATATTTAATTAATAATTTTTATTATTAATAAAATCTTACCATATTATTATTAATATTATAATATTTTTTAAGTTTTCTTAATTCTGTTTTTTTTAATATATAATCTTTAGAAGG
>PQFF01000504.1:629164-665463 GCA_003547095.1 Diversispora epigaea | reverse complement strand
AGTTTATTACAAAAAGAAAGAAAAATAAAAGGAAAAGAAATATTTTTGGAATTATTTTTATTACTATTATTATTTAATTAAAATTGTAGGAAATTATTAGAGTCTTTTTGTATATAAAAAATGTTTTTCACCCGAAAGGAATCTCTTGTTTTTCTTTCACACCGCAGCTATTTTTATAAACCTTCTTCTTGTTTACCGTCATCCCTGTCATCTATAAAAAAACACGTTTTTGTGCCAGGATGAATAAACAGTCATCCTTGGCGATGGATGGCACTCATCCAAATAGTGACACATATCATCCTCTATCATCCCCCGTGATTTTCGTATTCCTCGTGCCACCTCAATACACATAACCTGAATCACGGTCAAGATCTTCCCCAGTATCACCAGAAATTTTTCTACTCCCCACATGATATTTTATGTAAATTTCGGGGGTTAGGGTTAGGGTTTGTCAGGGGTAATATATTTATCACTGTGTGTCACATCCTTCGAATATCGATTTTTATTAAATATCCTGGGGACTTAGAATTTTTTTACATGCAGAAACCATATTTGTCACCCAACATTCATCACCCTATTTTCTTCACGTGAATATAACATGTGAGATCACCTGCCAATTATGGACCAATTAAATTCAGAAAAAATCATCTCCACGTAAAATTTATGTGGGGGGTAGAAAAATTTCTGGTGATACTGGGGTAAATCACGGTCAAGTACCCACCCCCAACAGTCAAGACTACTNCAATCTCGTGTAAAAATCTGAAGGTACGATGAGTAAGTGGAGTAAAAGTATCTTTACTAACACTTGCACACTACCAGAACTATTGTAGACTTTTGATGTAACTTGCCAAGAAATAAAAGAAATAGTTTATTATATTTAAAGTTGAATCTCGAATATAACAAAAGCAATATATTACTGCTTTGGCGTATCTTATCACTTTTGTTATGCAAGAGTTTATTTTATTACTAGAAATATATTTTTAGAATTATTGAGTCACTATGAACTCATTTATCACTAAGATTAACTATTGCGAAGAAATTATTTATTATTCTTATTATCAATCAGAAGAAAAGTTTATTACAAAAAGAAAGAAAAATAAAAGGAAAAGAAATATTTTTGGAATTATTTTTATTACTATTATTATTTAATTAAAATTGTAGGAAATTATTAGAGTCTTTTTGTATATAAAAAATGTTTTTCACCCGAAAGGAATCTCTTGTTTTTCTTTCACACCGCAGCTATTTTTATAAACCTTCTTCTTGTTTACCGTCATCCCTGTCATCTATAAAAAAACACGTTTTTGTGCCAGGATGAATAAACAGTCATCCTTGGCGATGGATGGCACTCATCCAAATAGTGACACATATCATCCTCTATCATCCCCCGTGATTTTCGTATTCCTCGTGCCACCTCAATACACATAACCTGAATCACGGTCAAGATCTTCCCCAGTATCACCAGAAATTTTTCTACTCCCCACATGATATTTTATGTAAATTTCGGGGGTTAGGGTTAGGGTTTGTCAGGGGTAATATATTTATCACTGTGTGTCACATCCTTCGAATATCGATTTTTATTAAATATCCTGGGGACTTAGAATTTTTTTACATGCAGAAACCATATTTGTCACCCAACATTCATCACCCTATTTTCTTCACGTGAATATAACATGTGAGATCACCTGCCAATTATGGACCAATTAAATTCAGAAAAAATCATCTCCACGTAAAATTTATGTGGGGGGTAGAAAAATTTCTGGTGATACTGGGGTAAATCACGGTCAAGTACCCACCCCCAACAGTCAAGACTACTAATCAAAGTAGAAAATACTTGTATATGATATGCTACGAATTATTTATATTGACCAAATAGATGAAATTTATTAGAACAGGGAAAGATAAACACTTTGCTATAAATATTCAAAAGCAATACCTTCAGCTATGTGAGTTGCTAAGAAAAAGACGATGGAGATGGTAAGGTTGAAAAAAATTTTGGAATACTTCATGGTGAGGTTGGCAAAATGGTTTTGCTAATTTACGAGTTTTGTTCCTTATTTCAATCACATAGGGCATATATATAAATTTTTTACATAACATCTCGGGGTTATCTGAATCTTATATGAAACATGTGAAACGCGTGTTCGCCATTTTTGTGAAAAGGCAGGCACTGCTGATTCAGTGATCCTGAAATAAAAATATCGTACATAAAATGGTAATTTAAACATTCTAAAATCAGCGAAAACGTAGATAGATTTAGAAAAGATCTTAGTTGTAACACAAATATAATGGAATGCATGATCTGCAGTTCGTATGGAAGGAGCTAGTTTTTTTATATTCTGAAAATGAAATGGTATTAGCAGAATTAACGAAATTGATTATGGCGTGCCAAACAAGGCAAAAGTCGGTGTAAAATTACACATGCATGCGAAAAATAACTCTGATGTGAAAATTCACAGTTAAAAAAGTCGTATCACGGATAAATAATTGTATCACGGATAAAAAATAATTACACGGAAATTTAAATTACAGAATATTACGCTCGAAAAATTTCCTGATGACAGCATGTTGAGTGTTCTCTTTCGAAGTAACCCATTCAAAATTTGAGACTTTATTATTAATGAGATCCCCATCGATATGATTTACATAATTCTTACCATGTTCTTTCAGAAAAAAAGCTAGTGCTACTAGGTGATGAACTCGATAATTCTGATGTCCTCTACCAATTCGAAGATATCCTGAATGTAAATCTCTTTGCATAATTATACCATTTACTGTTTGAACTCCACCTAGGGATGACACTTTGAATTTTTCTGAATCGAACTCTATCTCTTTCCATTCTTCATTAGGGTCAGATTCTATATAATATTCATAATACATCCAACACCATCCTCCTGCAGAATTTTGTTTTCTGCTATAACACATTGAAATGGCACTTTTATGAATATTAAGTGTATCTTGTGCGAGAGAGAGATGAATCCCAAATCTGAATAAATTACCATCTAATCCCATTTGCAAAACTTTTCGAGATCTACACCATCCCAGGATTTAGAAATACTTTGCGATTAGCATTTTCTTTAGGAGTTACCCATTCCAAATTGTCTGCGTGATTATCAGTCTTAATCCCGTTAATGTGATGTGATTAACAAAGGGTTTATTTTCTGGATTGAGAATAAATGCCTCCGCAACTAATCTATGAATATAAGATTGAGCACGAATCCCATTGATATTAAAATCTGCTCCCCTCTATGAATATGTCCTTTAAAAATTACATCTTTTTTGTTTTTAATATACCCAAAATTAGATATAAAATAATTTGACTTTGGTATATGTTTCCAAACCTCCATTCCAATGTTTACTGTATATTATTAATATATTTTCAAATTCGGATTAAGGCATTTCGAATCTATGACTCAAACCAAGAGTAGATGGAGATATCATCGATCTATATAATTACTAATCACGCTTCTTTGTTCTTGACACATGTATAGTCATCTCATCCTTAGAACCAGAGTTAGGAGAATTAGTATCTGAGCCAGAATCCGAATCTATAGTAGCATAATTAATCCTACCACTCTTGGATTTGCTCTTGTTAGAAGCAATTGTAGAATCAGTTTCGGAGCCAGACCCAGACGAGGATGAGGATGATGATGAATCGCTAAGAATAGCTTTTGTTTTAGCCACTTTGTATCGTTTCTTGACCTTCATGCATGGATGGAGCTTATGTCGAGAAATATCCGGGTTTGCTATCGAGTTTATAATTTTCTTTGAATCTCGGGTTTTACTATCTTCAGTAATTGGCCGAGAGAAATCAAAAATTTTTATCTGATATTTGCCTAAAAATATTGGATACTATACTATTGGTAGACTCGGTCATTGTTTCGATTTTTTGATGAAATTCTTGCATTGACTCAATGTTGTTATTAGCTTCGGTCATTGTAAATGTTAAATTATTATTATTAATACGCAATAAAAAACGGAGATAAATTTTTCGATCAGATATTTTGTCTATAATATAACCAAAATGTTGACGTATAAAAATTATGAAAAAATATTCACAGAATTATGTTTATTCATTATATGCACTAAATTTGATTATTAAAAGTCTTCTTATATTATATTAATTAGAATATCTACATCCATTTATTCCATTAATCATATAATTTTATATAATAAATTTAAAGCCCAAGCCCATTGTGCAATTCTCCTATCAAGGAATTCATCGATCTAGTATAAATGTAGTTAAAAAGAAATATATCGACGAGACAGGTTTAACATCAATTAATGCATTAGGAAAAATAGATTTGTGAACAAGTTTTACTATTAATGGGAGCATAAAAACACTGATCCCATAAAATTCTTCATTCTTGGACCTGATTAATATTAGGAAGTCCATGGTTGCAAAAAAATAGAGCAAGAGAATAACTGTTTTAACGTGGCAGGACAATTTTTATATGAATATTTGCATATCTTGACTTTTGACTTTCGAATTTTTTTATTTTTATTTAATTCCATTGGCGCAATAAATATAGGTCAGCATTATGGCGGATATGTCCAACGATAAAAAAAATTTTACTTCAAATGAATCCCAAGATGCCATAATAAAAATGTGGATTCCCTTTGAGGGTCATCCGCGTTCCACTAAGCTAAAAGCTGACTTATCTCAAGTTACTGATTTAAGTTGTATTCTCAAAGAAAAGTTTCAGGAGTTAAAAAATGTCGAACCCTTAAAAATTATATTCAATTACAATGATCGTAGCACACCTATTCGACCAGTCACCTCCTACAACCTCTGGCTGAAAGTGCAACAGATACAAAACCACTCGTTGTCCGATATCCGATTTCAGATTTGAGTAGTAAGTATTTTTTTTCTGCTAACCGTACTAATTTATTTGCAGACATAGTAAACTTCAGATATTACCGAATACCATCATTCCAGTGGGGCATGGGAACTATTTCTAAAAAAAGTCCGGGAAAGATTTGATTCGCTTTCGACGTCAGATATTATTTTTGTAACAAAAAACTTAAATGGCCAAAACAATTCAGAGGGAAAAATTGAGGACGAATATTCATTTATGAATTTATTGACCTAAACGAATTAAAAGAATGTGTTTTAGATCTTAAAGTACAAACTAAAGGGAAAAAAGCATTCGGAGATTGGAGTCTTAAAGAAGTGGCCAGCGAGATTTATAATAGTGATTTTGACAAACTTGATATTATGCGACAATTTAACATCAAAGATCTTTCCGAATTAAGACCACAAATAAGTAAAGAGGAAATTGAACTTGTTGATCAACTCAAAACAAAGGCATCAGCATTTAAAAATCGCATCGACACAAATGAAGCCACGGTACGCGAGTACGTTTCAATTTTCATGACGCAAGCAGTTTATCATATCCAACAATATAAAGATTCGACAACAACATTAAGTATAGAGTCTGAACTTGATGGATCTCGAGGCTATGGTAATTTGGATTTAGTTGAAATACAAGATGTTCCTATATTGATTAATGATATGGAAAAGGGAATTGCCCAAAATTTGGTTCAAGTTTATACTGCGGCCGAGGTAAAGTGAAATAATTGACATTAAAGTTTTGGCTTATAAATTAACATAAAATCTGGTCAGAAATTGTTAGGGAAACGTAAACGTGATGAGCAAGGGATTCTAATTCTTTGCCTCATATGATGTTCATAGTAACGATGGGATATGTCTGGCGGTTTATCCGTTGGTCTGGTACATTACAATATCCAAGACCTGAAATTACCCCTTTGTAATTGCTATGGTGATAATTATCAAGAGGCAAAATTATGGTATCATACAGTGCACGATTATTACAAGCGCAGGCAGATGCATTAAAAGATAATCAGGATAAAGAACGAGATAGTAAGCGTCATAAGAAAGATGAAGGGAGTTAGAAGATTTAACTAAACAAGGTTTAGCATGTTATAGAATGAACCCAAACATCCCCAGAATTTCACTTTACGTTGTTTTTGAGGGTTGTGTTCCGCATAAATTATAATAAATTACATATTTGAAATTTCGGCGCATATGCAATTACACAAATTGTCCATAAACTAGAACGAGTTACTTTACTATACCAATTATGATATTCAGGTGTTAAATTTTACACTTCCGTTGAAGTTATATTATCGCATATAGAATATTAACCTCAATATTAATCCGCCACATATCAAAACCTTTGGATACCCGATTAATTAACTCCTTAATTTTTTGTATTCTTGAGGAATTACAATTTCAGGTTTTTCGTCATAACGTACCTCAAGAAGAAAAATTCCATTATCTTGACATACGTATTTTTTTTTCCGATCAAGATTAACATCTTCGATTTTGATTTCTCTGCAAATTCCTTAATAATTGGTTTTATTTTTGTATTTCTAGTCTCGAGCTTGAGAATTGTAGCCCAAAAAGGGTTGGGTATTGCAAACCAATTTTAAATTCTGCTATACTGGCCTCATTTTCAGCACATTCAATCTCGGATTGCATGTTTGATAATATTTTTTTTATAAGATGCGGATGTTTATGCGAAGCTAGTGTCATCTGACACATAATATATAATGGCGAAATAACAAAAGATTTTGGACCACTAAACTTTTGGTTTAAATCCAGGAAATCACAGAAAATTTACTTTCCGATTCATAGTAATATAATGCAACAATCAGGTAACAATCGTGAATTATCACAGGTTGAATTCCCATATGCTATTAGAAATAATCAGATGGCAATCAGGTGTAGGTATGGTCGATGTGGGTAATGTTAATTGAAAGCGATAGAATAACATGTGATTGAACATATATCATCAGAAAATCTCAGTAAGTTGCCAAGAAAATTATTCCGGAAAAATAATTGATTTTGGACCACCGAACTTTTGGATTAAATCCAGGAAATCACAGAAAATTTACTTCCCGATTCATAGTAATATAATGCAACAATCAGGTAACAATTGTGAGTGTAGGTGTGATCGATGTGGGTAATGTTAATTGATTGAAAGCGATAGAATAGCATGTGATTGAACAAACAAAAAATCTCCATCACACCGATCACTTTTTGCCAAGAAAATTATTTCTTTTGGATCGCCAAACTTTTATATACTACTAGTATTAGAAATAATCAGATGGCAATCAGGTGTAGGTGTGATCGTGTGATCGATGTGGGTAATATTGATTGAACATCAGCTCAGTAAGAAACAAAAAATCTCCGTCACTCCGATCACTTTTTGCCAAGAAAATTATTTCTTTTGGATCGCCAAACTTTTATATACTATTAGAAATAATCAGATGGCAATCAGGTGTAGGTGTCAATAAGAAACAAAAAATCTCCGTCAGACCGATCACTTTTTGCCAAGAAAATTATTTCTTTTGGATCGCCAAACTTTTATATATTAGAAATAATCAGATGGCGATCAAGGTATAGCGTGATCGATGTGGGTAAATCAATGATCACATGGAGTAATAAAAAAATTTATTTTTTATGAATAAATTAATACCAATAAGAATGAAAATCATCAATGGAGTTATTCCAATTTAATTAATTTATTTTTATTAAATAAATTAATTTGGTAAAGCGAAAACTTGGCAATGTGTATAAATAAACGTTTCACCCCGACAAAAGTCAACATATTCATCAAATCCTTCAACCCATCCTCAAGAACAAATAAAAATAAAAACTTGTGTAAATATCCTCCCGAGATTCCTGTTCCCGTTTGAGGGAGAGGAATTTCGACGTCTTTAATAGTCTCCGCGACCGGCACTCCTATAGCAACAGTTGTGATCTCAACCAAAAGAAGGGTTGATATCATGAAAAGTCGAGAAAGCATGGTTCCTCGTACCAATCTTCCGTAGTACCTAGCATCATAGATGTTGATCGAAACCGTTACGAATCCATTGGTTATATCGATTTCATAGGTTAAATTGCTCGATGAAATTTTTTCCATTTTTTTACACAAGGCAAATAATGATCGTATTTTGTTTGAAATTTGCATGCAATGACCAAAAGCAATACAATATCGCATCCACTACTTTAAGGAACAGGAGAGAATAATAAAATAGTATAAAACCAATTATATTGATGTTTTTTAAAGGAATTTGAAACATCTTTTAACGATTTTTTTTTCTTTTTTTTATTTCCCTTTTTTTCGTAATTTTTTTATTTCAATTATTCGATGTGTCATGTGAGAATAGATTATATAAATTTTATTGATAATATTAATATAATAACAAACGGTCATGAACAGGGAAGCTTGTTTCATAAATAAAAAAACTCTGAGGAGGAAATT
The DNA here is from genome assembly GCA_003547095.1 of Diversispora epigaea. Taxonomy (NCBI): domain Eukaryota; kingdom Fungi; phylum Glomeromycota; class Glomeromycetes; order Diversisporales; family Diversisporaceae; genus Diversispora; species Diversispora epigaea. Next base: position 657,172 of record PQFF01000504.1, on the reverse strand, counting down.
TTTTTTTTTGAAATCACTCCATAAACCATATTATTTCAATTATTAAAAGATGTATTTCTTAAACCATATTATTTCTATTATTAAAAAATGTATTTCTTAAATCATATTATTTCAATTATTAAAGATGTATTTCTTAAACCGCATTATTTCAATCATTAAAAGATGTATTTCCATTAGAATTTATTTTTTACGTCATTTTTTTTAATTAATTCAATTTTTGCTAATAATTTTGGCTGGATGGAAAAATCAAAATTCGTATGAATTATTCTATTTGGATTTATCAAAGTCATTTGACATTCAACTGCTATTGTTGGTTTAGACAATTCTACAATATTTCTAATTGGTGGTTATATAATAAATAAAGAAACACTTTGATTATGAATTTTCAAAACAAGTTTATTCGTATGAATATTCTACTACACGCCATAAATCAATAGTGATAGTATTCCTCCCAGCAAATGAGCGGAGTAATTGATAATTCAGGAATTATATATATTTTTGGTGGAGTTAATACCACTAATTTAATAGAATTTACTAGATCATTGGATACTTTTTCAATGATTTAGAGAACTCTTGGAATATCTAAAAATCTTCCTTTACCAAATAGTGACTATTCAGCTAGTCTTTTACCAATGGAACTATAGTTTACATTGGTGGACAAGAAAATATTGATGGCATTGATTGGACTCTTGTAAACATGAAAAGTGTAAGAAATTTAATACGAACTAATAAATTATTTAAATTATTTCATAATCAAATAGATTAAACTCTTTGATACAAGAAACTTGAATGGTCATATATGGTATATATTTGATATTAATTTATATAAAATAAATGTAATATAATAACTTATAAATTATATTTAATTATAAGAATGCCACTGTTGTTGGTGTTGACTCAAGATTTCGGTTTTCTTCTGTGTTTAAGTAGGTATCCAAATTATTTACTATTTTTGAAACATAAAAAAATTTATGTTAAATTAAATATTTTGTACAGATGGATATATTGTTATATTTGGGGTTGTACATTAAATAAAATTAGTGTTAGCTCAAAAAACCTTGCTTTATTAGATACAAACAAATCTCCATATGAATGGTCTATTCCAAATCCAATTCTCCACCATCTATTTAGCAAATTTGTATTTTAATTACATGATAATTACATTTGGTAAGTAAATATGATTCAATATAATAATCATTTTTCTTTTATATTAATTTTAATCATTGAATTTTATAGGATATAATGTAGATGATAAAATATATAATTCTCAAGTATATCTTTATAATATTACAAGCAATAAATGGGTTACAAGTTTTAATCATCCTGTTCCTACCACTACAAGTAGTACAAGTACAAATACTCTTACTAACATCCAACTATACCTACAAGTATTCTAACTCACCTACAAAAAAATCATCAAAGAGATTGGACTTGGATTAGGAATAAGTGTAGCGGTTGTGATGTGTGGTATTTTTGCTATAATTTTTATTTTTGAATACCCGGAGATCGGTAATTTCTCTCACTTTTTTTTTTAATGCAGTCAAATCTGAAAAGGAAAAATTTTTTATAATCAATTGGCCAAAATAAATTAAAGAAATGTTTTCATAAAAGAAACAACTTCGAGAATCATCCTATCATTCAAAAAATCATATAAATCCTATTAATTCAAAGTATTAAAAATGTAATTTATTTTTTGCACTATTTTTTTTACAGATTTATTTGATAATTTATCAACTGATGACCTAAAAAAATAGTATTTACAATAATAATAAATAAACTGCGTTTATATTTTAGATTACCATTTTTTTAAAAAATTAATTATTTCAATATTCTCAAGGTATGGGATGAATATTATAAACGAAAAAATTGAATACTTTCCTTCAAATATTTCCAAGTTCTTTACTAAAATAATTTCTATTGTTTTTTTTCATAAAAAAAAAGAAAATTTCTACCTTACATACAAAAAATATCTGATATATGTGAAGAATGCAATCAGGAATATTAGCAACTCAACACATTTCAAAAATAATTTTGATAAATGGACAAGTGGAAATGAAATAATAGATAAGGTATTCCTTCTATTTTATCATAATAATTTAACATCTTGAATAAATTTATGATAGATTTCAAGATGTTAAACAAATAGCAAAAGGTGGTTATGATACTATTTATGCTATGCTAAGTGTTTGATGATCAACGATGGGTGAATTTGATATTAAAAAAGTTTGGTAGTGTTAATATTGATATAAATAAAGATTTTTTGAAAAAGGTATAGTAATATTTTTAGTTGATATATTAATATTGAAAGTTATATAATATATTAATTACAATTTAAAAAATGTTATTTTGATGACAATTCTCTTTAGAACAAATGATAAAATATCATCAACAACACTTTATGGAATTATAATCCACAGAAACTCAAGAATATGATAGTATTGGAATATTTTAAAGGTGGAAGTCATAGAAATTATTTAAATAATAATTTTAATAATATTGATTGGGATAATAAATTATGAATTAGATGTAGTTCATATATCAGGTTTTGAAATGAGTAAATTAATTATATAACTCCTGAAGTATTAAATGTACAAAGTATACATGTCGTCAAAAGCCTTTGACTTAATTACTGAAATTTATTGCGTCTATGTAACAAAATAATTGCATTAATGTATAGAATACTGGCCGCTCATTTGCTTTTGAAATAATTACTGAAATTCCCCCTATATCACGATGTCGCATGATAAAGATTTGGCTTTTTGACCAAAAGTTCCATTTCCACACCTAAATTTATTACAGAATCTTTTTGTCAGATAAATGCTAGTGATTATCAACTATATATTTATTTTTCATTACATAATTATTTATTTATATTTAATTTAATTTATTTTTATTTTATTTTTATTTTAATTAGGTGACGATGCTATTATTTGGATGCGTCTAATTTTATTTAACGCTATATATGTTTTTTTATTTGTGTTTTACTTATTAAATTTTGATATTATAAAATCTTAAAACTAAGGATAAAGTATGAAATGAGTGTATTTTATAGAAAATTTTAAGTTTTAGTCAACTGATCTAATTAAGTTTTTTTAATCTATTTAATTATTTTAATCCGAAAAAAAAATAATTCGAAAAAAGAGGTTTCGACGTCCTTTCTTAAATAGGAAAAAGCTTGTATTCTTTTTCAAAAAGGAAATAAAGAATAAAAGATTATTATTATTAACATTCATATAGTAAAGTTTATAATAAATTCATTTATATTTATCCACTAATTTCCTTATGCACAAATTCCATAAATCAGATTGAATCTCTATAAACTATTTTATAAATATGAAATTTATTTTATATAGATTTTTTTTTTATTTTGAATTTTTTTCGATTGTTTTTTGAATACCCACGATATGAATCTGTGTGCAGGTAATTTACCCTTTCAGCATTGTTAATTCTTTTTAATTGCTTATTTTGTGGGTTAGGGAGTTGTTTATCTCTTTTTTTTTTGAGAAAAAAAAATTCTCTCGTTTTTCGTCTGCTAATTTTTTAGTGGAATAACTGAGGCCGGAAATCTTGGATGAGTTTAAACTATGCATTTTTTTCTTTAGCTGTAGGATTTTTTAGTTTCTAAATCGAGATTCTTTGTAAGGTTAGATTTCTTGTATTTCTTATGTTAAATCTTCTTTTGGTTATGTATTATATTGTGCTATTTTTTTTGACTGCTTTTTGAATACTTCAGCTATGGATCAATATATAGATTACCTTATTAAGTTATTATTTTTGTAGGCTAAGAAATGAGGCATTTGTCCTTATTTTTGGTTTGTCAACCTATTAATTTTTTTTTGACAGTTCAAGAATTACTATATTTATGTTTTTGGTATTATGTAATCCAGTCATTATCATGGGAATCAAAGAATCATGAATAATATCGAAATTAAGTAAAACACAAAATTATATTGTTCTTAATGTCAACATAGTGTGGCGAAGTAAATTAGTAATCAGGTGAAATGTCACGGGGGATAACATTTTGTGACACTAGATGAACTTTCAGGTGATTGTCATCCTTGTATGAAAATGAAGGATGAATAATGTTGTGCGAGGATGAAGAATATTGTGCGAGGATGAAAGATGACGCACAAAGGATGAAGTATGAAGTACAAAGATGAAGTATAAACAAAAGAGAAAGTATAAATACGACTGTTGTCAGAAGTAAGTTTCAGTAGTTCATAGTCAGTTTAGTTAGAATATAATTAATTAGAAATAATTCAAAATAATTCGAAATACTTTAATAAATATTATATAGAAAAGTAAACTTCATTCAGGAACAGGAAAGATACGTCACGCTGTAATATTTCTGTTGTTAAATGATACTTTACTTTTAAAACTTTATATTTTATATTTTAATAAACTTATATTTTGTGTTGTAATATTGCGAAATATTATTAAATATTGTTTGATACTGCGTTACTACTTTTACTCCACCTTACTCACTGTGCCTTCATGATTAATTTGATTATTATTTAATTATTATTATTATTTATTATATATTTATTATCTGTTTCGAGATAGGCAAGTTTAGATCGATTGATTGCTTAACCTACTGGCAGATAGAGTGTATTATTATTTGTTTGTGTGATACAAACTATGAGACTGATTTGAGAAATTGTTCGAAATACTCTNACACTAGATGAACTTTCAGGTGATTGTCATCCTTGTATGAAAATGAAGGATGAATAATGTTGTGCGAGGATGAAGAATATTGTGCGAGGATGAAAGATGACGCACAAAGGATGAAGTATGAAGTACAAAGATGAAGTATAAACAAAAGAGAAAGTATAAATACGACTGTTGTCAGAAGTAAGTTTCAGTAGTTCATAGTCAGTTTAGTTAGAATATAATTAATTAGAAATAATTCAAAATAATTCGAAATACTTTAATAAATATTATATAGAAAAGTAAACTTCATTCAGGAACAGGAAAGATACGTCACGCTGTAATATTTCTGTTGTTAAATGATACTTTACTTTTAAAACTTTATATTTTATATTTTAATAAACTTATATTTTGTGTTGTAATATTGCGAAATATTATTAAATATTGTTTGATACTGCGTTACTACTTTTACTCCACCTTACTCACTGTGCCTTCATGATTAATTTGATTATTATTTAATTATTATTATTATTTATTATATATTTATTATCTGTTTCGAGATAGGCAAGTTTAGATCGATTGATTGCTTAACCTACTGGCAGATAGAGTGTATTATTATTTGTTTGTGTGATACAAACTATGAGACTGATTTGAGAAATTGTTCGAAATACTCTACACTTCTGTGACAGAATTTGGTGCCTCTTGTGAGGTGGCATAAAGTATCTAACGCAGTAACTGATAATATTGGCACATCCGTTTCACAAATTTTATATTCTTTAATTAATTTAGCAAAGTACTCATTATATTTCTATTTTTGGGAAAGGATAGTCAAAGAAATTTTTAATATTATAAAGTAATTCGAAAATATACAATTTAAAATTATCATAATCACCTTTTTATAAAACCATCTTCTTACAATTTGTTTTGCGATCTGTCAAAAGCGATCATCAAAGTAGCCGTTAGCATAACAAAATTCTTCCAGATCAAAGGATTTACAACAAAGATTGTCAAGCGAAAATTCGTGTAACCAGATAAAATCTCCAAAGGATCGTCAGAAAAACTTTTACAAAATCCTACGGAATAATACGTCAAACTGCCGAAACGAAGGAAAATTACCAAACCAAGTATGAATGCTGGCAAAAACGAGGCAAATGCCTTAATACTGGGACTCCAAAATGCGTTTCACATAATGAATGATGCAAGAATGCCGTCATTTTTCAGAGGAAATCAAGATCCCATGGAATGGTTAGAAGAATTCAATCGATCGGCAAGAATAAACTAATATATTGATGAATACAAACTCCAAGTAGTCAGTGGATATCTACAGGGTACAGCAGAACAATGGTTCAACGAAGTGCAAGAGGGACAGAACCCTATCAATCATTGGAACAATACGAACCAAACCTCCTTTGAGACATCTTTCTTGGCCACCTTTCGAACAACTGCGCTAATAAATCAATGGAGATTTGAGTTACAAATGAAAGTACAGAAACTAGGCGAAACTGTAGAACAATATTCGAATGATATCAAGAAATTAATTAAGCGAATAGATGGTAATAATAGATGGAGCGAAGACGAAAAAGTCTGGCAGTTTTTGAAAGGATTACNGCAAATGCCTTAATACTGGGACTCCAAAATGCGTTTCACATAATGAATGATGCAAGAATGCCGTCATTTTTCAGAGGAAATCAAGATCCCATGGAATGGTTAGAAGAATTCAATCGATCGGCAAGAATAAACTAATATATTGATGAATACAAACTCCAAGTAGTCAGTGGATATCTACAGGGTACAGCAGAACAATGGTTCAACGAAGTGCAAGAGGGACAGAACCCTATCAATCATTGGAACAATACGAACCAAACCTCCTTTGAGACATCTTTCTTGGCCACCTTTCGAACAACTGCGCTAATAAATCAATGGAGATTTGAGTTACAAATGAAAGTACAGAAACTAGGCGAAACTGTAGAACAATATTCGAATGATATCAAGAAATTAATTAAGCGAATAGATGGTAATAATAGATGGAGCGAAGACGAAAAAGTCTGGCAGTTTTTGAAAGGATTACAAAAAGACATTGCCTATCAAGCCTGACTATTTATCATGTCCCAAGAGAAGCCAACATTGGAAAAAGCGATTAGAATAGCCAAACAATTTGAAGAAAATGCTCAAACTTATCCCGAAGCTATAACAGGATATACCACTATCACTTCTATGGGCATGCAAGGATCCGTACCCTCTCGAAATAAGAATAATGAAAGCGAAGATGTAATAGAACGAATAGTACAGAAAGCCTTCGCGCCTATTGCCGAAACATTGCACAAGATCATCGAAAAAGGAGAAAGAACACCTAATACTTTTAATAATAATAGACCAAACTATAACAATAATAACAGAGGACAAGGCTATAATAATTACAATGGCAATAGAGGACAGAGCTTTAGAAGCTATAATAATCTACCAAATTGCTACCATTGTGGACAAACTGAACATATGGCCTGGAATTGTTCTATGAGACAAGGAAATCAAAGAAATCAAATAAATCTGGCTGCTTCTGCTGCCCCATGACCTACTAATACTGTGCCTCCTTCAACTAATGCAACAGCGAATCAAACCATACAACAAGCTTCGCAAGGAGACGTAAATAGTAATACGTTTATAATTCAAGAAGAAGAAATCCAGCAACCCATCTCTACTGTTTGGAAAAGAATACAGCATTTAAACTAACAGGTGCACCTCAGGAGGGTGAGAGTGCGGATAATATAAATCCCTTATTTAAGACTGGAGATAATGATAGAATAATAAGAGAAAGTATTGGGTCCACAAGTAAACAAGATGCTTCGCAACCTATCGTAAAAAGATTGCGTTCTGCAGAAAAGAAAAAGGAAGTATCCAAAAATCCTAAACAAAAGAAAAGAAAGAAAATACCTCTGTCCAACAACCACTTATGACACAAAATGCTCCGCCATATTCCATCGTCTCAGATTTACTTGCGACAAGAGCCAATATCACTTTGGGACAATTAATGGCTATGCCTCATTATAGAAGCGAGACACGAAAGGCATTGACACCTAAGTGTACAAAAATTGTAAAGATGGCCAATCATACGACAGTAGAAGGGAATACACTCATGACTTGTAAAGCCTAAGTAGCTGGATGGAAAGTCGAAGTAATACTCGTTAGTGGTTCATCTATTAGTATCATCTCGAAGAACTTCATGGAATCTATAGAACAAAGAATTGAGAAAGCATCTGGAAGAAAAATAACTGGTATACATGGAGAAAGACGTCCTAGTTTAGGAATCGTGACACAAGTACCAATAAAGTTGGAAGAAATTGTGGTAGCTGTTGACATAGAAGTCATTGATGCAGCAGGTTACGCATTAATTTTGGGAACAGATTGGTTGAGGAAAGCACGCGCTATAATAGATTACCAAGAATGTAAATTAATTTTAAAAGATGAAAAGCGAACAGCTCAAATCTCGTGCAGAAATACTAGAGCCACTATCTTGAACGATGATAAAGAAGAGGATGATAGTGAAGAAGAATATGTAGAAAGTAGTGATGATTCGGATACTGACGAAGAAGAAGTAAACTTCGCGGAATTAATTTATGAACTCCTGTATCAAGAATCCTACATGAAATATAAATTTACTCCCGAAGGAATGTGCAAGGATTCGAAACTTGTCACATGGGAATTGTATGATTAGTTATCTTATTGTTTTGATCCGGTCAGAAAAAAGAAAGGTGCTCAAGAGCGATGCAAAGCAGCAGGACCTAATTCCTATTGCTGGTATGGCATATATGTATTTAGAAACAAGTCAGGATTATACTTGCACGCAAAATCATTTTGGGGCCCCGAAATTGGTATTTTGAGGAAAAAAGTCGAAATAGTTTTTCATAGAAGACGAAATTATTTTACTTAAAACCCGAAATTTTTTAATCACCCAGATTTATTCTTTGATTAAATATACACACAACTGGGTATTTTTTTTACTTCCATATATAGAATAGATTCTGCATAAATCTCAAAAAGTCGAAATACCTCAAAAATCCAAAATCAATTTTGGGAACATGTATAGTCAGGATATATGCGAAGTCTGTGAAGAACATCAGCAAGATGAGAAAATTATTTCCATTATACCACAAAAGGAAATACAAAACATTCGTTGTAATTTGGTACGAGGCGGAGTAAAGAAACTTGAAGAAAACCAATATAACCCACAAGTTCACGAAATTATCGAAGGATTTTTGAATCTGGTAGCCAAAGATCTTTCAGAATTAGGGAAGACAAATCTTTATCACCATACAATAAACACCGATGAAGCAAAGCCAATAAAATTAAACTCCTATAGAACTTCGCCCCGATACTTGGAATTTTTGAAGGAGGAAATAGCAAATATGCTAAAGAACGGACTAATTCGAAAGTCGTTTAGTCCTTGGTCCGCACCCATTGTAGTTGTGAATAAGAAGAATGGGAAATACAGGCTCTGCGTAGATTACAGAAAATTAAATGCGGTCACGAAACCTGACGCATACCCAGTACCACAGATAGCAGACATGCTAGATGCCCTAGGGCACTCTGCCTTCTTTTCAACTTTAGACCTCGCTTCAGGTTTTTGGCAAGTAGAAGTATCCGCTAAAGACCGAGAGAAGACTGCTTTCACTACCCCATTTGGTACCTATGAGTTCCTCGTGATGCCTTTCGGACTTATCAATGCCCCCGCAACCTTTCAGCGAGTGATGGATAGAGTCTTCCATGAGGTTACTTGGAAGTTCGTATTAATTTATATCGACGATATTATAATATATTCAAAAACTTACGAAGAGCACCTAGAACATCTGAAGGATGTGTTTACACTTCTAGGGAATGCCAGATTAAAGATAAACTTGGAAAAGTGCGACTTTTTCAAGACGAGATTAACGTTTTTGGGACATATTATAACGATCGATGGAATAGTCCCAGACTATACCTGCCACCCAAATTCGAAATCCAAATGCCAAAATCCCAAATGCCAAAATCCCAAATCTCAAATCTCAAATTATAATTAGTATTTTTTGCTGAAATCCCAAATCCCAAATCCCAAATACTAGTAATTTGTGCATTTTGGTGTCCCAAATCCCAAATTATTTGGGATTTGGGCAACATGTATATCCCAGACCCTTCGAAGATTGAGAAGGTGCAGCATTATCCAGTTCCACAAAACAAGACAAACGTGAGAGCCTTCTTGGGACTAGCCTCGTACTATCGAAGATTTGTAAAAGGTTTTGCCACAATCGCGAAACCATTACATAACCTTACGAAGAGAAGCGTAATATTTGAATGGAAGCTCGAACACCAACTCACGTTTGATACACTGAAAGGACAATTAACTTTGGCTCCCATAATGACATACCCTGACTTTTTAAGACGATTTATACTAGCTACCGACGCATCTGACTGGGGAATTGGAGCTGTGCTCTCCCAGAAGGATGTGGAAAATCTCAAATATCTTATCGCTTATGCCAGTCGCCTGTTGTCAGCTCCTGAACTAAATTACACTGTGCTAGAAAAAGAGTGTCTTGCTGCAATATGGGCTGTACGACACTTTAAATATTACCTACATGACCCCAAGTTTGATTTATATACGGATAACTCCGCTTTAGCATGGCTAAAGAATCGCCCACAACCTAAAGGAAGAGTTGCTAGATGGATTTTTGAACTATCTGAGTATGATTACGAACTTATTCATAAGCAAGGAAGGCTTAACGCCAATGCTGACACATTATCAAGGATAACTAATTAAGACAACAAATATAATAGAACTCAGATATTTACTAAAAATACAAAATCTTAAAACTTTCTGAAAATGGATGTATACACTTATAATCAGCTAACAGAATACTTGATAAATTATACTTTTTCACCAAATGGCACTAATGAACAACGGCGAAAATTACAACAACAAGCGAATCATTACATAGTTTAAGACAATATTTTATATAAGCGAAACAAAGAAGGCGATCCTCTAAGGGTAATCACAAGAGAAAATTTAACTAAAATATTATACAACATGCACAATGTACTATACGTGTTACCCAAATCCCAAATAATTTGAGATTTGGGATGCCAAAATGCACAAATTACTAGTATTTTGGATTTGGGATTTGGAATTTGTGATTTTGGCAAAAAAATACTAATTATAATTTAAGATTTGGGATTTGAGATTTCGGCATTTGGGATTTCGGTATTTGGATTTTGAATTTGGGCGGCAGGTATATAATGTACCAAATGTTGGACATTTTGGTATAAAGGCTACTATAGACAAAACGAGACAACGATATTTTTGGCCTACGATGGGCGAAGATATTCGAAATTATATAGAGACATGTGATATATGTCAGAGACAGGGTAAACCTAAACAAACCGAAGAATTACGACCTATTGAAGTAGGACAAGCTTTTGACCGATTAGGAATAGATATTGTAGGACCTTTGAAACCAACAACAATGGGAAAAAAATATATAGTAGTAGCTACAGATTATTTTACAAAGTGGCCAGAAGCCAGAGCTATTGAGAAAGCAGATGCGAAAACTATCGCTTGGTTTCTATACGATGAAATTATATGTAGGCATAGTTGCCCAAGAGAAATACTATCTGACAGAAGAGCAGTATTTGTTAGCCAAATAGTAACCAACCTAATAGAGATAATGGGAACACATCGAAAACTTACGTCTGCTTACCACCCTCAAAGTAATGGATTGACAGAACGGTATAATCAGACACTCTGCCAAACTTTAAAGAAATGTGTAAAGGAAACAATACAGGAATGGGATATACTGATAGCTTCGGCACTTTTCGTATACCGAACGACTAAAAATAGAACAACAAAATATAAGCCATTTTATTTACTATATGGACGAGCCCCTACACTACCCATAGAACTTGATATTATTACTTGGCCAGTTGAAGAAATTGATAAAAAACAATTTAAAGAAATGATCCACAAAAGGACTGGTAAAGTTGCGGAAATATTCGAAGATAATCGAATTCAAGCATCTAAGAATATTAAAGATGCACAAAAACGGCAAAAGATAACCCATGATAGGAAAATTCGAATGATGACATACAAGACAGGAGATATGGTGTTAGAGTACAGATCCGATTTACAGAATGTTCATGGTGATAAGTTTCGAGATAAATGGTCTGGTCCTTTCTTTATTTATAGAGTTCTTGATAATGGTTTCTACATATTAAGAACCAATAGTAAAGAAGTTCTCAATAGTCGACCTGTACATGGCAATCGATTGAAATCGTATAAACAAAGGGGTTATCATCCCACATGAGATAACGAGTAAACAATAGACTTGTTTAAAAGAATTTGTAAGATTGCGAAAAGTTCTGAAAAATTTTGCTAAAACTTTTTTTCACTATGAATAATATTCCAATTTCAGACAGTTTATGAAGGAGAGTTCACAAATTGCGAAGAGAATTTCCACAAATTTTAGGAGGAGCCCAGGTTATCATAGACAATACTGGTGCATATTTGGTAATAGAAAGTACTGTAATAGAAATTGATCAACCCATGAATAATGAAATTACTACGCAATATGACGATATGTTAACGATGTATGCGGTAGATATTTTTACAGCTCTAGAAGAACAGGATCGGGTTATCGATCTTGACTTAGACGGACTTCTTCAAATAACTACGGATATGCATGGAACAAATGGTCAAAGAATGAACGCATATAGGAAACTTGGTGATTATCTACAAGATGCTCAATTAGGAAGTACCGTGACAGTACTAAAAAGAGAATTACATGAACGATTCCACCAAAATGGAGCGCGAATCTACCAAATAGCAACACGAATACGATCATTATTTCAAGTAATAGGAACGCCGTATGCCAGAAACTTTTGAAATGTTACGCCGGACTGGATCTATAAACTGCCAAAATCAGAGTTCGAAAGATTTTTGCAGCTTTGTGAAACAATGGGTACACAATTAATGGAAGATCTTTTGGAAATAGGTGTAGGGTCGCAGGAGCTCCCCTTTGAAGGAGGAAATGTTTGTGGCGAAGTAAATTGGTAATCAGGTGAAATGTCACGGGGGATAACATTTTGTAACACTAGATGAACTTTCAGGTGATTGTCATCCTTGTACGAGGATGAAGGATGAATGATGTTGTGCGAGGATGAAGGATATCGTGCAAGGATGAAGGATGACGCACAAAAGATGAAGTATGAAGTACAAAGATGAAGTATAAACAAAAGAGAAAGTATAAATACGANTACTAAAAAGAGAATTACATGAACGATTCCACCAAAATGGAGCGCGAATCTACCAAATAGCAACACGAATACGATCATTATTTCAAGTAATAGGAACGCCGTATGCCAGAAACTTTTGAAATGTTACGCCGGACTGGATCTATAAACTGCCAAAATCAGAGTTCGAAAGATTTTTGCAGCTTTGTGAAACAATGGGTACACAATTAATGGAAGATCTTTTGGAAATAGGTGTAGGGTCGCAGGAGCTCCCCTTTGAAGGAGGAAATGTTTGTGGCGAAGTAAATTGGTAATCAGGTGAAATGTCACGGGGGATAACATTTTGTAACACTAGATGAACTTTCAGGTGATTGTCATCCTTGTACGAGGATGAAGGATGAATGATGTTGTGCGAGGATGAAGGATATCGTGCAAGGATGAAGGATGACGCACAAAAGATGAAGTATGAAGTACAAAGATGAAGTATAAACAAAAGAGAAAGTATAAATACGACTGTTGTTGGAAGTAAGTTTCAGTAGTTCATAGTCAGTTTAGTTAGAATATAATTAATTAGAAATAATTCAGAATAATTCGAAATACTTTAATGAATATTATATAGAAAAGTAAACTTCATTCAGGAACAGGAAAGATACGTCACACTGTAATATTTCTGTTGTTAAATGATACTTTACTTTTAAAACTTTATATTTTATATTTTAATAAACTTATATTTTGTGTTGTAATATTGCGAAATATTATTAAATATTGTTTGATACTGCGTTACTACTTTTACTCCACCTTACTCACTGTGCCTTCATGATTAATTTGATTATTATTTGATTATTATTATTATTTATTATATATTTATTATCTGTTTCGAGATAGGCAGGTTTAGATCGATTGATTGCTTGACCTACTGGCAGATAGAGCGTATTATTATTTGTTTGTGTGATGCAAACTGTGAGACTGATTTGAGAAATTGTTCGAAATACTCTGCACTCCTGTGACAATAGAATAGATACATATATTTATTTAAGTTTAAATATTTATAAATTTTTTTTTATTTGCTTCATTCATGGCAAAATAATAATAAATATTCACAATGAAGATATAACTAATTATAAAATAATGTGCTCGACATGATAATAAAGCTTTATGCTTTCTTAATAATTTAATATTTTCAATTATCCCATTTTAATTGTTGTTCGTTAAAATAAAAAAAAAATCAATCTATTCTTTAACATCTCCCGATTTGACAACACTAATCANAAATGTCACGGGGGATAACATTTTGTAACACTAGATGAACTTTCAGGTGATTGTCATCCTTGTACGAGGATGAAGGATGAATGATGTTGTGCGAGGATGAAGGATATCGTGCAAGGATGAAGGATGACGCACAAAAGATGAAGTATGAAGTACAAAGATGAAGTATAAACAAAAGAGAAAGTATAAATACGACTGTTGTTGGAAGTAAGTTTCAGTAGTTCATAGTCAGTTTAGTTAGAATATAATTAATTAGAAATAATTCAGAATAATTCGAAATACTTTAATGAATATTATATAGAAAAGTAAACTTCATTCAGGAACAGGAAAGATACGTCACACTGTAATATTTCTGTTGTTAAATGATACTTTACTTTTAAAACTTTATATTTTATATTTTAATAAACTTATATTTTGTGTTGTAATATTGCGAAATATTATTAAATATTGTTTGATACTGCGTTACTACTTTTACTCCACCTTACTCACTGTGCCTTCATGATTAATTTGATTATTATTTGATTATTATTATTATTTATTATATATTTATTATCTGTTTCGAGATAGGCAGGTTTAGATCGATTGATTGCTTGACCTACTGGCAGATAGAGCGTATTATTATTTGTTTGTGTGATGCAAACTGTGAGACTGATTTGAGAAATTGTTCGAAATACTCTGCACTCCTGTGACAATAGAATAGATACATATATTTATTTAAGTTTAAATATTTATAAATTTTTTTTTATTTGCTTCATTCATGGCAAAATAATAATAAATATTCACAATGAAGATATAACTAATTATAAAATAATGTGCTCGACATGATAATAAAGCTTTATGCTTTCTTAATAATTTAATATTTTCAATTATCCCATTTTAATTGTTGTTCGTTAAAATAAAAAAAAAATCAATCTATTCTTTAACATCTCCCGATTTGACAACACTAATCAAAATAAATAAATAATCTTAATAAATTTTTTTTTATTTTTCATGTCATCACGATCTATAAAAATAATAAAAAATAAAAAATAAATCATAAATCAAGATTATTTATCTATTTTTTTAATTAGTCAACACTTTCAAACTAATCAAAAAAAAAATAGATAAATAATCTTGATCTTTTCGATTTATTTTTTTATTTGCTTCATGCCACCACAATCTATAAAAATTGTAAAAAGAAAAAAATAATAAATCGAGAAGATCAAGATTCGACAGCACTAATTAAAAAAAGTATAGAAGTAATCTTTAAATTTTTTTTTATTTGCTTCATGCCTCCACGATCCATAAAATAAAAATTTAACAAAAAATAGCAAATATTCTAAATCTCATAAATCCACTTGTCACCAAATATATTTTTTAATTAATCACTAATATTAATACTAATTTACAACCTTAATATTAACAGTTTTCTATATTTAGCCAAGTACCCAATTCAACCTTGGAAAAATGACTCCAAATCTACAACTAACAAATTTCATCCCAACAACCGAATAATCAAACCGAGACTCAAAGTCATGAAATCCCAATGGAGTCATTTTGCTTCACACACTTTTCTCGTGCCATGAGAAAATATTTCGATAGAGATTATCCACCAACTAAAAAAATAAAAAGATAATAATACTTTAATGGATCAACAGATGACATATTCATCGCCAGAGAAATTCTGGTACGTAATCCCTTTTGGTATTTGACAAACCGATATGTTTTACTTTCGAAACCAAGATCCCCACAAAAAAAAATCAGGATTAGGATTGAAATTTACATGTTGATAAATTGAAAATATATGAATCACATCTTTTAAATCATATCTTTCACATTATGAACGTATTTATTAATGCAATGTTTTTACATATATAACCGGATGATGGGCGTGCTGTAATTAATTCAATTTAGTTTTAGCAAACTCCTATATGTATTTATTTGTTTTAAAAAAAAAATATTTTTACCTCAATTAATAAACGTCTTGAGTGAGGCTCCGTTGGTTTAAAAAAAAAAAATAATAACCGGATGAAGAAACAACTTCGAGAAGGCAAAAATTTTTTATAAAATCATTCTATCATTATAAATCCTATTATGGATTTGTTATATTAAAGTCATTTGATTAAACAAACTTATTGTTTGTTCATTTGATGTTTGATTTTTCTTACACAGTGTAGCAAAAAGAATAATTGTTTATGTATTACTGTTAACGTTTTTTCATAAATAAAAAAAAAACTCAAAAAATCCTATTATTAAAAGATGTATTTCTCATTTATATTTATTTTTTACATTATTTTTTTAATTAATTCGATTTTATGCTATGACCCGCCTCTAAGGATCGCTCATAATAGTGTAATAATCGATAATCGACTCTTAATTTTGGCTGGATGAGAAAATCGAAGTTCAGATCAATTTACATATGAATTATTCTATTTGGATTTATCAAAGTCATTTGATAATTCAAACTTATCATGGACTTTGATTCCTGATAGAAATCTTCCTGTTTATACTTGGCATTCAACTGCTATTGTTAGTTTAGATAATTCTACAATATTTCAAATTGGTGGCTTTATAAACAATAAACATACACTTGATTATGATTTTTCAAACCAAGCCAAGTTTATACATATGATTACCCTACTTCCAAATGGAACACACCATCAATAATTGGTGATAATATTCCTTCCAGGTAGCAAATGAAAAGAGTAATTGACAATTCAAGAATTATATATATTTTCGGTGAAGTTAATACCACTAATTTAACAACATTTACTGGATTAATATACAATGATATGAATACATTGGATACTTCTTCAATGACTTTGAAAACTCTAAGTATATCTAAAAATCTTCCTTTACCAAATAGTGATTATTCGGCTAGTCTTTTGCCAAATGGAATTATAGTTTATATTGGTGGACAAGAAAGTATTGATTAGACTCTTGCAAACATGAAAAGTGTAAGTAATTTAAACATGAACTAATAAATTATTTTCGTAAAAATTGATATATTATTGTCATGTCAAATAGATCAAACTCTTTGATACAAAGAAACTTGAATGATCATATATGGTATATACATTTGATATTAATTTACTCAAAATAAATGTAATTTTAATATTATAACTTATAAATTATATTTAATTTTAAGAATGCCACTGGTAATAATGTTGACTCGAGATTATACTTGCATGCTAAATTATTTTGGAATCCCGAAATTGCAATTTTTTAGAAAAAAGTTGAAATAGTTTTTCATAGAAGACGAAATTATTTACTTAAAACCCGAAATTTTTTGATCACCCAGATAAATCCCTTGATTAAAGATACATATAACTAGGTACTTTTTTTACTTCCATATATAGAATAGATTCTGCATAAATCTCAAAAAGATGAAATACCTCAAAAATCCAAAATCAATTTTGGGAACATGTATACTCGAGATGGCCGTTTTCTTCTGTGTTGAGTAGGTATCCAGATTATTTATTTATTATTTCTAAAATTATATTAAATTAATTATTTTATATGGATATATTATTATATTTGGGGGTTGTACACAAATTTATACTAGTGTTAGCCCAAATCTTGCTGTATTGGACACAAACAAATNCATGTCAAATAGATCAAACTCTTTGATACAAAGAAACTTGAATGATCATATATGGTATATACATTTGATATTAATTTACTCAAAATAAATGTAATTTTAATATTATAACTTATAAATTATATTTAATTTTAAGAATGCCACTGGTAATAATGTTGACTCGAGATTATACTTGCATGCTAAATTATTTTGGAATCCCGAAATTGCAATTTTTTAGAAAAAAGTTGAAATAGTTTTTCATAGAAGACGAAATTATTTACTTAAAACCCGAAATTTTTTGATCACCCAGATAAATCCCTTGATTAAAGATACATATAACTAGGTACTTTTTTTACTTCCATATATAGAATAGATTCTGCATAAATCTCAAAAAGATGAAATACCTCAAAAATCCAAAATCAATTTTGGGAACATGTATACTCGAGATGGCCGTTTTCTTCTGTGTTGAGTAGGTATCCAGATTATTTATTTATTATTTCTAAAATTATATTAAATTAATTATTTTATATGGATATATTATTATATTTGGGGGTTGTACACAAATTTATACTAGTGTTAGCCCAAATCTTGCTGTATTGGACACAAACAAATCTCCATATGAATGGTCTATTCCAAGTAATTCCAAAGCTAATTCTTCACCATCTATTTATGGCCATTTTGCAAATTTATATTTTAATTATATGATAATTACATTTGGTAAGTAAATATGATTCAATATTTACAACAGCATGAGAACTACTTCTAAAAAAGTCCGGGAAAGATTTGACGTCAGATATTATTTTTGTAACGAAAAACTTAAATGGCCAAAACAATTCAGAGGGAAAAAATTGAGGACGAATATTCATTTATGAATTTATTGACCTAAACGAATTAAAAGAACGTGTTTTAGATCTTAAAGTTCAAACTAAAGGGAAAAAAGCATTCGGAGATTGGAGTCTTAAAGAAGTGGCCAGCGAGATTTATAATAGTGATTTTGACAAACTCGATATTATGCGACAATTTAATATCAAAGATCTTCCCGAATTAATTCCACAAATAAGTAAAGAGGAAATTGAAAAACTTGTTGATCAACTCAAAACAAAGGCATCAGCATTTAAAAATCGCATCGACACAAATGAAGGCACGGTACGCGAGTACATTTCAATTTTCATGACGCAAGCGGTTTATCATATCCAACAATATAAAGATTCGACAACAACATTAAGTATAGAGTCTGAACTTGATGGATCTCGAGGCTATGGGTAATTTGGATTATGTAGTTGAAATACAAGATGTTCCTATATTGATTAATGAGGCCAAGAAACAAGATAGGGAAAAGGGAATTGCCCAAAATTTGGTTCAAGTTTATACTGCGGCCGAGGTAAAGTGAAGTAATTGACATTACATTATTAAAGTTTTGGCTTATAAATTAACATAAAATCTGGTCAGAAATTGTTAGGGAAACGTAAACGTGATGAGCAAGTGGATTCTAATTCTTTGCCTCATATGATGTTCGGCATAGTAACGATGGGATATGTCTGGCGGTTTATCCGTTGGTCTGGTACATTACAATATCCAAGACCTGAAATTACCCCTTTGTAATTGCTATGGTGATAATTATCAAGAGGCAAAAATTATGGTTTCATACATTGCACGATTATTACAAGCGCAGGCAGATGCATTAAAAGATGGTGATAATCAGGATAAAGAACGAGATAGTAAGCACCATAAGAAAGATGAAGGGAGTTAGAAGATTTAACTAAACAAGGTTTAGTATGTTGTAGAATGAACCCAAACATCCCCAGAATTTCACTTTACGTTGTTTTTGAGGGTTGTGTTCCGCATAAATTATAATAAATTACATATTTGAAATTTCGGCGCATATGCAATTACACAAATTGTCCATAAACTAGAACGAGTTACTTTATTATACCAATTATAATATTCAGGTGTTAAAATTTACACTTCCGTTGAAGTTATATTATCGCATATAGAATAACAAGCTTTATTAACCTCAATATTAATCCGCCACATATCAAAATCTTTGGATACCCGATTAATTAACTCCTTAATTTTTTGTATTCTTGAGGAATGACAATTTCAGGTTTTTCGTCATAACATACCTCAAGAAGAAAAATTCCATTATCTTGACATATGTATTTTTTTTCCGATCAAGATTAACATCTTCGATTTTGATTTCTCTGCAAATTCCTTAATAATTGGTTTTATTTTTGTATTTCTAGTCTCGAGCTTGAGAATTGTAGCTTCAATACGCCCAAAAAAGGGTTGGGTATTGCAAACCAATTTTTAATTCTGCTATACCGGCCTCATTTTCAGCACATTCTTCTATGATCGACTTTAGAAGCTCAGAATTCTCGGCCTTAAGTTCAGCTTTCTTAGCCAAAAGCTTATCCTTTTCTTGTTCTGATGAATCAATCTCGGATTGCATGTTTGATAATATTTTTTTTATAAGATGCGGAAGTTTATGCGAAGCTAGTGTCTCTGACACATAATATATAATGGTGAAATAACAAAAGGTTAAATTCCTATATACTATTAGAAATAATCAGATGGCAATCAGGTGTAGGTGTGGTCGATGTGGGTAATGTTAATTGAAAGCGATAGAATAACATGTGATTGAAAATATATAATCAAAAAATCTCAAGAAAATTATTCCGGAAAAATAATTGATTCTGGACCACCAAACTTTTGGATTAAATCCAGGAAATCACAGAAAATTTACTTTCCGATTCATAGTAATATAATGCAACAATCAGGTAACAATCGTGAATTATCACAGTTGATATTCCTATACTATATCAGAGTGTAGGTGTGATCGATGAGGGTAATGTTAATTGAAAGCGATAGAATAGCATGTGATTGAACAAACAAAAAAATTATTTCTTTTGGATCGCCAAACTTTTATATTAGATGGCGATCAAGGTATAGCGTGATCGATGTGGGTAAATCAATGATCACATGGAGTAATAAAAAAATTTATTTTTTATGAATAAATTAATACCAATAAGAATAATAAGAATGAATGGAGTTATTCCAATTTAATTAATTTAATTTATTTATTTAATTTATTTTTTATTATTTTATTTTTATTAAATAAATTAATTTGGTAAAGCGAAAACTTGGAAATGTGTATAAATAAACGTTTCACCCCGACAAAAGTCAACATATTCATCAAATCCCTCAACCCATCCTCAAAAACAAATAAAAATAAAAACTTGTGTAAATATCCTCCCGAGATTCCTGTCCCGTTTGAGGGAGAGGAATTTCGACGTCTTTAATAGTCTACGCGACCGGCACTCCTATAGCAACAGTTGTGATCTCAACCAAAAGAAGGGTTGATATCATGAAAAGTCGAGAAAGCATGGTTCCTCGTACCAATCTTCCGTAGTACCTAGCATCATAGATGTTGATCGAAACCGTTACGAATCCATTGGTTATATCGATTTCATAGGTTTTGCAGAAAATGCATCGTTGTTAAACTGCTCGATGAAACCGTCATCGATTCTTGTTTCCATTTTTTCCATTTTTTTACACAAGGCAAATAATGATCGTATTTTGGATTTTAAAAAAATGGTTTGTTTGAAATTTGTATGCAATGACCAAAAGCAATACAATATTGCATCCACTACTTTAAGGAACAGGAGAGAATAATAAAATAGTATAAAACCAATTATATTGATGTGTTTTAAAGGAATTTAAAACATTTTTATCGATTTTTTTTTTTTATTTCCCTTTTTTTCGTAATTTTTTTATTTCAATTATTCTATGTGTCATGTGATAAGAATAAATTATATAAAGAATTATAAATTTTATTGATAATATTAATATAATAACATGGTCAGGCGGTTAATAATCGATTTTATTATAGTCAACCTTTATTCTTTTATATGTATTTTAG
Source organism: Diversispora epigaea (assembly GCA_003547095.1). NCBI lineage: Eukaryota > Fungi > Glomeromycota > Glomeromycetes > Diversisporales > Diversisporaceae > Diversispora > Diversispora epigaea. The sequence goes on along the minus strand of PQFF01000504.1, from coordinate 635,531 downwards.
TTCGCTATTTTTACTAATATTAAAAATGAAAAAAGAGGAGACCTCATTTGTCGTTAAAAAAAAAATAATATTAATATAATAACAAACGGTCATGAACAGGGGAAGCTTGTTTCATAAATAAAAAAACTCTGAGGAGGAAATTTTTTTTTTTGAAATCACTCCATAAACCATATTATTTCTTAAACCATTTTATTTCAATTATTAAAAAATGTATTTCTTAAACCATATTATTTCAATTATTAAAGATGTATTTCTTAAACCGCATTATTTCAATCATTAAAAGATGTATTTCCATTAGAATTTATTTTTCACGTCATTAATTCAATTTTTTGCTAATAATTTTGGCTGGATGGAAAAATCAAAGTTCGTATGAATTATTCTATTTGGATTTATCAAAGTCATTTGATAATACAGACTTACCATGGACTTTACCTGGCATTCAACTGCTATTGTTGGTTTAGACAATTCTACGATATTTCTAATTGGTGGTTATATAATGAATAAAGAAACACTTTGATTATGAATTTTCAAAACAAGTTTATTCGTATGAATATTCTACTACACGCCATAAATCAATAGTGATAGTATTCCTCCCAGCAAATGAGCGGAGTAATTGATAATTCAGGAATTATATATATTTTTGGTGGAGTTAATACCACTAATTTAATAGAATTTACTAGATCATTGGATACTTTTTCAATGATTTAGAGAACTCTTGGAATATCTAAAAATCTTCCTTTACCAAATAGTGACTATTCAGCTAGTCTTTTANGTCATTAATTCAATTTTTTGCTAATAATTTTGGCTGGATGGAAAAATCAAAGTTCGTATGAATTATTCTATTTGGATTTATCAAAGTCATTTGATAATACAGACTTACCATGGACTTTACCTGGCATTCAACTGCTATTGTTGGTTTAGACAATTCTACGATATTTCTAATTGGTGGTTATATAATGAATAAAGAAACACTTTGATTATGAATTTTCAAAACAAGTTTATTCGTATGAATATTCTACTACACGCCATAAATCAATAGTGATAGTATTCCTCCCAGCAAATGAGCGGAGTAATTGATAATTCAGGAATTATATATATTTTTGGTGGAGTTAATACCACTAATTTAATAGAATTTACTAGATCATTGGATACTTTTTCAATGATTTAGAGAACTCTTGGAATATCTAAAAATCTTCCTTTACCAAATAGTGACTATTCAGCTAGTCTTTTATCAAATGGAACTATAGTTTATATTGGTGGACAAGAAAATATTGATGACATTGATTGGACTCTTGTAAACATGAAAAGTGTAAGAAATTTAATACGAACTAATAAATTATTTAAATTATTTCATAAATGTTAATATATATTATTATCAAATAGATTAAACTCTTTGATACAAGAAACTTGAATGGTCATATATGGCATATATTTGATATTAATTTATATAAAATAAATGTAATATAATAACTTATAAATTAGATTTAATTATAGAATGCCACTGTTGTTGGTGTTAAGTAGGTATCCAAATTATTTACTATTTTTGAAACATAAAAAAATTTATGTTAAATTAAATATTTTGTACAGATGGATATATTGCTATATTTGGGGTTGTACATTAAATAAAATTAGTGTTAGCTCAAAAAACCTTGCTTTTTACATTTGGTAAGTAAATATGATATGATTCAATATAATAATCATTTTTCTTTTATATTAATTTTAATCATTGAATTTTATAGGATATAATGTAGATGATAAAATATATAATTCTCAAGTATATCTTTATAATATTACAAGCAATAAATGGGTTACAAGTTTTAATCATCCTGTTCCTACCATTACAAGCAGTGATGTTCAAAATGTGCTTCCAATGAAATTTTATTGGAATTGGAAGTTCCATTGGAAGAATTGGAAGTTCCAATGTCTCACGTGCATTGAAATCCTCCAATTAAATACTTTGGCTATTGTATATAATAACTAAAATTTCAATATTTCCAATGCTTTAATATGATTTTTTAAATGAATATGAATATTTGATAATTGATAAAAAAGCAAATAGGAAATTAAAAATTTGTTTAATTCTTTTTTAATACTCTGGAATACTTAAATACAATATACAAATACAATGTCAAACTAATAAAATTTAATAAATTATATCATATAAATACAATATTGATAAAATTTAATAAATTTTTATAATATTTATGTCATGTGTCTTATAATAAATATCTTCCAATGAAAATTTATTGAAATTGGAAGCCTATTGGAAGGATTGGAATTGGAAATCCAATAGTGCTTCCAACTTCCAGAGAACATCACTGATTACAAGTGGTACAAGTAGTGTTCTGATCCTTAATCCTATAAATCTGGATGGATCCTATAATTTGGATGAATCCTATAATCCGAATTTGTTTATTTTAAAAAGGATTTATCCGAAATAAAAACAGATTATGGATACGGATCATCTGGATTATGTGATACACATGACAATATTTTTCTGTAATAATTTTGTCATTTATTTATCACAGTCCTGTACTATGAAAATGACGATGGGGTGTAATGATCTACTAATAAATCTAGATGTGATAAATTAATGTTCGCTCCTACACTAAAAAAATCCTAAAAATAAGAATGGAATCCTAAAAATAAAGATAAATCCTAAAATAAGGATGGATCCTAAAAATAAGGATGAATAAAAATAAGGATAAATCCTAAATATTTAAAGATAAGGATTTATAATTCAGATTTGATTAAAAAAAATCTAGATCTAATTCGGATTGTATTTTGAAATAGGATCGGAACATTAAGTACAAGTACAAATACTCTTACTAACATCCAATTATACCTACAAGTATTTTAACTATACCTACAAAAAAATCATCAAAAGGTTTAGAGATTGGACTTGGATTAGAAATAAGTGTAGCGGTGTTACCAAAGTAATTGTTGGGATGTATTTTAATTACTATTATATATTATTAACTTATATTATTTATTATATTGTTATTATATTTATAATTAGTTAGTAGTACTTAGTTATTTATTTATTTATTTATTATTTATATTTTTATCTGTAATACGAAAGATAAATTGATTTACAAATATATAGTTGTGTAATGTAACTGTGTCCTGTAATAGATTTACCATAGATAGTAGTAAATTAATATGTAGATCATGTATTACGAGGACCCAAAAGACCCAAAGGACCTAAAGGACCCAAAGGACCCAAAGGACCTAAAGGATTTAAAGGACCCAAAAGACCTAAAGGACCCAAAGGACCCAAAAATTAGTTATATAAAGGATGGATTTTGACTTGAAGCAAAGGAGAGCTTGGGCTCGAGTTCAAGTTCGAGTCAGAGATTCTTTTAGTGAATTTTAGTTTTTAGTTAGAGTTTGATAGAATTAGGATTCTATCCTTTAGTTAGGAAACCTTTTGTAACTAATTTATTTGTAAATTAGTCCCTTTTGTATTTGCAATTACCATTAATAAAGGTTATTATTACCTTGAAATTATCAGTATTATTGTTTTATTAATAATAACCAAACCCTTTGTATTGAATCGTCTACTTTATCATTTGGAGCGCTGTCTCGTGATATTAGTAGTTAACACTAATTAATACACTTATTAACAGTAGTTATTTAACTTCTAGAACCTACCTATTAGTAGTAGTNTAAAGGACCCAAAGGACCCAAAGGACCTAAAGGATTTAAAGGACCCAAAAGACCTAAAGGACCCAAAGGACCCAAAAATTAGTTATATAAAGGATGGATTTTGACTTGAAGCAAAGGAGAGCTTGGGCTCGAGTTCAAGTTCGAGTCAGAGATTCTTTTAGTGAATTTTAGTTTTTAGTTAGAGTTTGATAGAATTAGGATTCTATCCTTTAGTTAGGAAACCTTTTGTAACTAATTTATTTGTAAATTAGTCTCTTTTGTATTTGCAATTACCATTAATAAAGATTATTATTACCTTGAAATTATCAGTATTATTGTTTTATTAATAATAACCAAACCCTTTGTATTGAATCGTCTACTTTATCATTTGGAGCGCTGTCTCGTGATATTAGTAGTTAACACTAATTAATACACTTATTAACAGTAGTTATTTAACTTCTAGAACTTACCTATTAGTAGTAGTTGTAACTATTTTGACTAATAGTTTCCTTGAATAATATCTTTAATATTATTTCAAGAGTTCCTATTCATCCCACGTGTTTATTAAGAAGGATAAACCTCCGTCGGTAACAATTTGGTGCCTTCTAGCAGAAACGCAAAAAGAAATTATACTGTTAATGGTCATTGCTAAAAGACGCAACAATTGTGTAGACAAAGCAATCAAACAAAGAAGACAAGCGAATCAACAACATCAACTTAAACAATAAAGTTCAAAGAGATTCTATATGGATCTACCTCTTTTAATTTAATAATAGTTATTCTTTAGTGTTCTAATTTAACCTCCATGTGATGCTCATCGTGGAATCAATGTTACTAGTACGACTAGGCAAAGATAATGGTTAAAAAAAAAAAATATAATATTAATTTTTATGGACAATTTAATAATTATATTTTATTATATTATATTAGTAATAGAATTTGTTAATGAAATGAATATTTAATATTCATTAATAATTATAGTTCTTATAATAATTAATTTAAATTCAATCACATTTACATTAATAGTATTTTGACTCGTGATTTTAGTTATAAGAAATTATTTTATCTATAATCTTTTTTTTAAAAATATTAGTAATAGTAAATCAATATATTTCTTGAAAAAGACAATAGTAGATCAATAACGACAATAGCAAGTCTCTGCTAAACTTGAGTAAGACCTAGGAAGAGGCAAAAGTTTCGAGAGACAAAAGTGAGTCAACATTGATGAAAAAGTCTAATAGAATAAATATTGATATTATAAAATTAATATTAGAAGTAGGAGAACATGATAAAATATATTATGATGCATGGTGAACTCAAAATATAAGGAATTTATTTTAATTATTTAACAAATTATTAGAACATCATAGAAACATAGTTTAATTTTTAATTATTTCCTTACACATATTTTATTATATTATATATAGTTACATATAGTTTATACATTATAATAATACATTTAATAATAATTCCTTTATAGTTATTGATTAAAGTAGTTATTTTAATGATAGATACTTTATAAAACAAATAAGATAGGACAGTAACATATTGAATGGAAGTCTTGATGGAGAATAATAATGGAAGTAATAGTAAAAGGTTTACGACGTTTTTCCTACAAATTGACTTAAAAGATAGAAAAGTTAGTAAGGATATAAATACAAAATATAAAAATAAAAGAGGGCCCGCAGAGCAACATCTCTTTTATTTGACTCTAGACTGACCCACAGAGTAACACAGTACTAGAGTATTAGAGTTAATAATTTAAAGTATATCTTTATTATTGACTATTTCTAGTATTTTCATGGGCATGGCAAATAATTTGGTTTGAAGTTTCTATTCGAAAGCGATGCACTAGATTACGAAAATGTTGAAGAGAGTCCCGAAGACGAACATTTTCTTGTGAGAGACGAGTATTAGTATTACAAAAATTTTCTGCTTCCTGAGCTAATGAAAAATGACGATTCTAAAAAAAAAAAAATATATATATATTAATTTTTTAGAAAAGAGTAAATGAAATATTTTTAAAAGTAAAATGAAAGTTACTCGTATATCATTACAACTTCTTTTTAAGTTACGAACTTCTCTTTGAAGTTATTCTATCCCTTATTCATTGGTACATCAGGAAATTTTAATAGGCGTAATATTCCGTAAACTTTTTGGTCCATAATTTCTCCGGAGAATTACGACACCCACAGAGATCTTCGAAATAATTTTCCGGAGATTTTCGAAACGTAATATTAGATTATTAATACGTTGCGAAAAAAAATCGCATAAATCTACGTAGATTTTACGTAAAAATTTACGTTTAATTTCGAAAGTTTTCGTATTTAATTATTTTCGCGATATCAATTTTTACATTAAAATTTTATAATTATTTATTTACATATAATAATATAATAATAAAATAATTCTCTTTATTACGTTATATAATAAAAATAATATTTATACAAATAATATAAATTCTATAATATAAATAATAATAAATTTTAATTCGAATCTTTCCGCTATTCTTACATCGATGGTATTAAATTCACCTTTGATTTTCACGTACTTACGAATTTATTTTTTTACTCGAAAAACAATTGATTCTCGTAAGATCTAAATGTCTTAAAAATATATCAAGAAAATTAATATGTCATTTGAAAATCTCCGAAATGTTACAAATAAGTAAAAATTAAAATTGTAAGAAATAAATTATATTTGCAACTTACATAACTTA
>PQFF01000504.1:607013-623879 GCA_003547095.1 Diversispora epigaea | reverse complement strand
TATATTTTATTTAGTATTATATTTTATTTAGTATTATATTTTATTTAGTATTATATTTTATTTAGTATTATATTTTATTTAGTATTATATTTTATTTAGTATTATATTTTATTTAGTATTATATTTTATTTATAAATATCCGAAATATTTTATGCTATAATTTATTATCATTCAAAGAATTCCGAGAACAATAAATTAAAAATAAATTTTTTTGCAATATATAATTTCTAGTTGCGTATATTTCCATAAATATTCATAAAAAAGTGCAAAAATTTATATTACGAAGATTTGAAAGTAAAAAATATTTTCGTAAAAAAAAATTAAGCTGTGAAAAAATTACGGAATTTTTCGAAGTGTAATTTTTTCGAGGTGTAATAAATACGTAGAAAGTTACGAAATCTTGCGGAATTTTTTCGAGGCGTAAGAAATTGGTGATTTTACGGGCGAAATTATTATGTATCGAAATCTTTCGGAGATATACGTAATATTACGGGGAAATCTCCGTATAAATTACGGAAATTTTACGTTTTGTAATAATTACGGAATATTACGCCTATTAAAATTTCCTGATGCAAAAAGCGGAAAAGAAAAAAATTAATAATAAAAAAAAAGAAATGTCGTAATCGTCATATGATATTCAGTCATTTGTTTTTTTTATACTAACGGGGCAATGTTGCAAGTGTATCGTTTTTGATAGATCTATCACTATGGTTATTTTTTTGATATACCTAAGGTCAGTGATGTTCTCTGGAAGTTGGAAGCACTATTGGACTTCCAATTCCAATCCTTCCAATAGGCTTCCAATTCCAATAAATTTTCATTGGAAGATATTTATTATAAGACACATGACATAAATATTATAAAAATTTATTAAATTTTATCAATATTGTATTTATATGATATAATTTATTAAATTTTATTAGTTTGACATTGTATTTGTATTAAAAAAGAATTAAACAAATTTTTAATTTCCTATTTGCTTTTTTATCAATTATCAAATATTCATATTCATTTAAAAGATCATATTAAAAGCATTGGAAATATTGAAATTTTAGTTATTATATACAATAGCCAAAGTATTTAATTGGAAGATTTCAATGCACGTGAGACATTGGAACTTCCAATTCTTCCAATGGAACTTCCAATTCTTCCAATGGAACTTCCAATNGGGAAATCTCCGTATAAATTACGGAAATTTTACGTTTTGTAATAATTACGGAATATTACGCCTATTAAAATTTCCTGATGCAAAAAGCGGAAAAGAAAAAAATTAATAATAAAAAAAAAGAAATGTCGTAATCGTCATATGATATTCAGTCATTTGTTTTTTTTATACTAACGGGGCAATGTTGCAAGTGTATCGTTTTTGATAGATCTATCACTATGGTTATTTTTTTGATATACCTAAGGTCAGTGATGTTCTCTGGAAGTTGGAAGCACTATTGGACTTCCAATTCCAATCCTTCCAATAGGCTTCCAATTCCAATAAATTTTCATTGGAAGATATTTATTATAAGACACATGACATAAATATTATAAAAATTTATTAAATTTTATCAATATTGTATTTATATGATATAATTTATTAAATTTTATTAGTTTGACATTGTATTTGTATTAAAAAAGAATTAAACAAATTTTTAATTTCCTATTTGCTTTTTTATCAATTATCAAATATTCATATTCATTTAAAAGATCATATTAAAAGCATTGGAAATATTGAAATTTTAGTTATTATATACAATAGCCAAAGTATTTAATTGGAAGATTTCAATGCACGTGAGACATTGGAACTTCCAATTCTTCCAATGGAACTTCCAATTCTTCCAATGGAACTTCCAATTCTTCCAATGGAACTTCCAATAAAATTTCATTGGAAGCACATTTTGAACATCACTGCCTAAGGTATTTTTTTGATACTTTAAGTAACGTGCGCAACTAATTATTCGATATGAGGATCCTTAACCTGTACACCCCGTACAGGTTTTTATCCTGTGCGCCTTTACCTTTCGAATTTCATTGGTTCATAACTTTGCAGGTGATCCGATTAATTTCACGTGTAAGTTTCATGTGACAAATGTTAGGTGACAAATTTTGGGTGACAAATATGGTTTCCGCAAGCAAAAAAATTCTAAGTCCCTGAGATATTTAATAAAATTCGATATTCGAAAGGTGTGACACGCGGTGATAAATACACTACCCCTGATAACCCAAACCCTAACCCCCCTGTCGGCATAGGATAAGAATCTGTTACCCTACGCACAGGTTAAGATTTCCCATTCGATATTCTATATATCACATGAACAGTGTATATTATATGCATCACGTTACTTAAAATATATTTATTATTTATTCAAAATACCGTAATTATTTCTATTTTAATTACAAAGAATTAAAAAAAATAAATTGGGATGGGTTATTAATAAATATTTATTATTATTTATAATATTTCATTATTGAAAAAAAATGTTAATTCTTCAAAAAAAATAGAATCATTTTGTTATTCTGAAGAATTTGGACTTGTTACTTTTGGAAAGAGTTGAATCAGGTACATTCATAACTTTACCTCCATTCAGTACAATTGTAAATATAACATGTTATGTAGAGTTTTGCTGAGCAAAAAATAAATAACATCAAATAAATAGTGGTTGAAATAAATACACGCATGATTTTATAAATAGTGGTTTAAGCTATTGATTTACTTCGTGAATTGACTGATAGATGCACGAGTTCTCGTCTCGAATCTGTTTTTTTTTTTTTTGAGAAATTAAAAAAAAAAAAATTTTGAAGTAATTTGGGTGACAGTTGTTCACATTTTTTTTAAAAAAACTATATAAATGCCACCTATTCCTGGGGGTGAATGGTATATTCTTGGTTCTCGAACTGATTGCGCAGTCGATTATATTTAATTCTCAACCTTCTTTTTTTCCATTTCCATCTTCCCAAAAAAGAGTATCTTGGGCAGGTGTTTTGATTATCTTTTACTCAGGTTCTCCTCGTATTCACCAGTCAGGCGAAAGCATCTCGCGCCGTGACCTCAACATGATTTTGCCGAAACGGGAATAATATAATACCAGAATTTTATACTACGATAATGGATAGATATCTGCGTTCCAAAGGAAGAAATTTAACTTATTTAAATTTAGGAAAAGCTTTATTAAATTTAAAATAAAAATAAATTTATATATATTTAATAATTTTAAAACATATTTAAAATATATCTTGTGAGAAAATCCTAAAAATAGAATTTTAAGAAATTCTCTACGTTAAGTCAAAATATAAACATACCAAAAGCAATAAAATATGAATTTTTTTTACTGTGTGACTTTTTAGATATATTTTACGATTAATAAAGTTTCTTATTGAATTCACTATCTTATTTCATGTTGAAATGATATTAAAATAATGCATACAAAAAAGTTTACGTCTTTTAGGGACGTCATAGGCGTCATAAACATCAGCCACCCTAAAATATTGATTAAATTTAATCTTTCGCTTACGAGTCTAAATTTAATATTTCAAATATAATCAAGCTATTATTCTGTAATTTCAATTCAGATTATCAGATGAAATTTTAAATTTATAGTTCATTTCACATTTATTAATGTTAAAAATAAAGAAATTAACATAACATAATTAATAAATCGATAAAATATTTATAAAGGAATATATGAAATAATTATTAACTAGATTTTTCTGACGACTTTTAAAACTTCATAATCAATAATAGAAAATGAATTATTTATTACTCTAAGTGATTTTTCATAAAATTTCGATTCTTTACACAGACTAGAACAGTAAAATCAAAAAAACATGATTTCAACATGAATTCAGCCTTTCCAAATCTTGGGCCTACCATATCTTTGTTACAATGAAAAAGTATAGCATGATTTTCATCTTTAACTCTACTAAGAATTGAATTTTGGATATTGCCATCTCGAAATGAAAATATAAAACTTTTATTTGTTTTCATCCAACCCTCTTTTGTTTTATCCCAAGCTAAAGGATTAAATCCACCAATGATTTCCTCAGTTCCTTTGACTTTAGAGATCACAATTGTATTGACATGCCCATGACAAATATTCCAAAACGTTCCCGGTGCAAATCCATCTTCACTTCCTCGAAGAATTAATTTAAATACATATGGATTATTCTTTAAAGAATAACTCAATGGTTTGTAATCAATCCATGACGAAATCATTGCTGCATGTTCTTCATTAATAATAGTTGAAAATCGTTCATTTACACTTGATGGCTTAGTAACTAAATTTATATTCGAGGGCACATACAACGGTCTTGGAGAAACTAAATTTAAACTCGGTGGTACTTGTGTTTTATACACTGGTGATTCAGGAAGTAAATTTATTCTCGGTGGTAGTTCTTGTGTTATATACACTCTTGGTGGTAGAATGATAGAAATTATTGGTCGATCTGGAAGAATAAGGTGTTGCTTCAAATCATCCCACAATTGTTTGTCGAGAATTTTCTTATATGGCTTAATTTTATCTATGACATCTGAATTTGAAATGTGAAAATAACGAATAAGTGGTAAGCATCGTTGTAATGTTGTTTTTAAAGTCGTAAAGTTTTCGAGAGACCATTCTTNATTAATTTAAATACATATGGATTATTCTTTAAAGAATAACTCAATGGTTTGTAATCAATCCATGACGAAATCATTGCTGCATGTTCTTCATTAATAATAGTTGAAAATCGTTCATTTACACTTGATGGCTTAGTAACTAAATTTATATTCGAGGGCACATACAACGGTCTTGGAGAAACTAAATTTAAACTCGGTGGTACTTGTGTTTTATACACTGGTGATTCAGGAAGTAAATTTATTCTCGGTGGTAGTTCTTGTGTTATATACACTCTTGGTGGTAGAATGATAGAAATTATTGGTCGATCTGGAAGAATAAGGTGTTGCTTCAAATCATCCCACAATTGTTTGTCGAGAATTTTCTTATATGGCTTAATTTTATCTATGACATCTGAATTTGAAATGTGAAAATAACGAATAAGTGGTAAGCATCGTTGTAATGTTGTTTTTAAAGTCGTAAAGTTTTCGAGAGACCATTCTTCTAATTTCTCGGGTAAAGTAGGATTCCGTGCGGTTCCCCACTTAATTAAATAATCCCAAATTTCTGATTCTTTCATCTGTAGGTCATCTCGTTTCAAAATAGACACTAAGGCGGATTCATGAAGAGAAATAAATTCAGTAGATTCAAAAATAAGTTTTGGATATTTAACAATAATGTCATCATAAAATTTTTTTAAATTTTTAAATTTGTTATTTATGACAATTGAATGATAAACGAAGAAGAAATGAGTTTTTAACCAAGAGGCTTCGAATTGAATAAGATAACTTTCTAATTTCTCGGATAATTCCTCTAACTCAAATTCATTAGCAGCAATCATCAGCTTATAAATAATCTTAGAATCAATATTTTCCGTGTCAATAATTCCGTAGTAGATATATCTGTAAAAAATTATATGATACAAAAATACTTATTTAATGAATAATAGTCAAAAAAATTATATAAAGTCTTACTTGAGATTAATCTCAAATACTTGAGCAGGAATATTTTGTATAGTAATAGTTTTAATAATATTATTAATGTCGGGAACAGTATTTTTTAATTCTTTGTTAAAGTAGGGTGATCGATAACGTAAGATGGCCGAATGTGCCGTGAAGGTTTTTTTATTTTGTTCATGATCAACTTCAATAATAACATTGTATTCTTCTTTATCATTAAGAAGTTCTGAAAAGTTTTGAATTAACTTTTCTAAAAATTTATATTTCATTTTTTTTTTAGAATTAAAATTTCTTGAGTAAAATTTGAATAATAAAAAACGAAATCGGATTAAATATTTTATTATATTGTAATATAAATTCTACTCGTGTGAATATGATGATTCATTTTTGAGTGTCATAACGCCATAGGCGTTGACAATGGCGTAAAAAATAATATTTATAGAATGAACATACCTTACCTTATAAATTATAAGTATTTTAAATCTACTAATTCAATAAAATGAAAAACCATTTAATGATATTAACAAGAAGTCTAGATTTGGGGTGCTTTATGCTTATGGCATTTAATTTAAATAAAAAGATCTAAAAATTGAATGTTTTTAAAAACAATCAATCTTTTATTTGTTCAAAATATTAAAAAATATAAATCATTAAATGTCTGCAAAATTATAACCAAAAGGAAGTCCAATTTATATGCAATTTCATAATAAATTCTTAATAAATTCTTTTCAAATTATATTTATATACTTCTGATCTGGATTTATATTCTTGATTTTCCAGATGCAGATGGAAAAAGAAATTTATTCAATTTAATTATTTTATTTTAATATAGTAATTTTCAATGCTATGTAAACAATGAATTTCAGGAAACTCATCTGATCATATTTTAATTTAATATTTAATAAATTAATGTGAAATTTTATTGATTATCCAATACCAATATTGAATATTTAAAACAGCTGATATGTAAAAAATTTCATTTGAATAATTTGTTGAATTTTAAATCTATTTAACCATACTTTCATTCAATAAATATAAAATTATCTCTTGAATACAAATTAAATTAATAAAAATTATACAAATATTTATAATATATTATTTAAAAATAATTAATATAATTAATATAATTAATCATGAAATGAAAAATGAACAGAACAAAATATATAATTGAAACTTTTAATTTTTAAAAGATTGGTTCATTTGCAGATTTTAGAAGATTTAAAAAATTGAAAAGTCTACTGACATAATTGCCTGTGGATATATTTGTCATTAGTTTTTGTATCATGTGTTATTTAATTTTTGAAAATTCTTCTGCTTTTAAAATTCAATCACAATTTCACCAGTATCTTTCAAATCATTATTAATATATTTTTCTACATTTTTTTCAATTAATTATTATCAAGATTCCAGGATAAAAATCAAATCATAATGAATTTTTTAACATAATCCAATATATTTATTAAAATAATCAGTATAATAAATTATACCAAAACTATCTTTTGCCATTTCTTTAACACCTTTTATCATAATATATCCATTCAATTACTTTCCATGCATCTACATTTAGGTGAATAACTTGAATAAATTTATCTACTGTTTCATCAAATCATTAGCTAAGCAATCAACTGCAGCAATTGTTGATTTAGATAATTACCCACTTCAAATATTTACACATATAATTATTCCATTCACAAATGGACACCAATTAATAATATTAGTGTTTCACCCATCAAGGATATATATATCTGGTGAAATTAATGTAACTGAAACTGTTTTAATATTATTTCAATGACTTGGAAAACTATATATACATGATTATTGCACTAATATATTTAACACTGTTGAATGTATAGCAGTTTAATGCATAAAATTGAAGCAATTAATAATAAGCAAAATTAAATCTAAATAATTTAAATGGGTTAATATTTAATATAAATCATCCCTCTAACAAATAATTTAAAAAGTTATTTATTAATGATAAACTTTGATACTATCTAATATTTACTCAGATATAAAATGTTTTCTAAATCAAATGTTAGCATAATGATCATTTTCAAAATTATTGATGCAAAAATTTTGTATCAATGTACTAAATATTCATTGATGTTTAATGATAGAATTAATATGAAATTGTATCTCTTTATAGTTTCAAATTACAAAATTAATTTAATATTCATCAAATTTCAAAACTTAAATGAAATTTTCTGCATATATTCTGTTTTTAAATATTCAGTATAGTATCAGCCTTCAAAACTTTAGATTTTCACATTAATATTCATTAAAATACTATTAATTTGAGAAATTCATGCATGAATGGATCAAATAAATAAAGATCAAATGCTAAAATTTAATAATTGATCAAAAATTCTATTTGACAAAATCAAGAATATAAATATTTTGATGCATGTATACATGTTTATCTAAAAATTCATTATGAAATTGCAATAATTTATTTTCTTTAATTTTGGACAAGTACAAAGAGTGCATTTAATAAGTATTGGAGATTTCTTAAACATAATCTTTCAAAAGAAGGATATTAGAAGATATGGTTAAAAAATTCAATTTTTTTTTATTTTTTTTTGTTTAAATTAAATTAAATATTATAAACAAAAAGCGCCCCCAACCTAGACCACTTGTTAATTAAGAAATATTCTTTGTATTATTTTTGATTTACTTAATATTGTAATTTATATTTTAATCTAAATTTTAACATTATTAGATGCATATGGTAGAATTGTAAAATTAGACAATCTACAAACTTCAGTTGTCTTTGATCTTTTATACATTTCTTACGGGTTTTAACTTTATGAATTAGTCAATATTATTCAAACTTTTCTTTTTAATCAAAAATCAAACAACATTTCGAAACTTTCCAGTAATGATATGCTTCAACTATAATTTTTGATTCTCTCGAATTTCCTAATTCCAAGAAATATTTGTTTACCTTCTCTTTACAATTGGAAGAATCAAAACTCTGAAAATTTTAAATTTTAGGGAAATTTGGATTTTACATTAAATAATTCAAACTTAAACGAATCATATTATAAATGTACTAATTAATGTAATGTCAGCCACAAATATCTGACTCATTAGAAATTTATTTAAAATATTTCTGGTTATTAAAATTTAACAGCGGTCTAGGTAAAAAAAAATTTTTTTTAAGTGGTTCATTATCATTTCGATAATAACATTGTATTCTTGCTTGTGATTTTGAAGTTTTTTTTTTTGATGACGTAAAAATGCATAAATAATATTTATACAAGATAAGGATCATGGTGAAACTATTCAACAAATATAATTGTTCTGTGGGTTAAGCATAACATTTTTTGCGAATATGACTTTGCTATTTATACGACAATAATATTCTTTTGCTTCAGCAGGTAGTATATCATTTAATTTCCATTTAGGAATGTGGATTCAACATCACTACAGACAGGAAAAATCAGTAAGTGGATGGAAAGAGTAAAGAGTTGATTATCTACGTTCCCAAAGGACGATGAGAAATTTTACTAAATTTTTGGCAAATTTGTTCTAACATTCTTAGTTAAATTTAGGATGAAATGAACTATGAGAAGGTAAAGCTTTATTTTTTACATTAAATTTAAAATAAAATAAATTTATATATATTTAAAAATATGACCTTTTGAGAAATCCTAAAAAACAAAGAATTTAAGAAATTCTCGACGTTAGGTTAAAACATGAACAGATACCGAAAGCAATAAAATATGTAGTTCTTTTTACCGTGTGACATTTTACATATATTTCACGATTAATAAAGGTTCTTATTGAATTCACTATCTTATTTCATGTTGAAATGATGTTAAAATAATGCATGCAAAGAAGTCTACATCCTTTTAAAGACGTTATTGACGTCACAAACATCGGCTACCCTAAAATATTGTTTAAATTTAATCTTTTACTACAAGTTTAAATTTAATATTCAAATTTTAATTAAGCTATTGTTCAGTAATTTCAACTCAGATTATCAGTAATTAATAAATCGATAAAATACAATAGTGCAACTTGTATTACATGTTTCTGAGGTTAGTCTTTTTTGAAAAGGATCTTTACATCAAATTATATATATATATAAGCATCGAAAAATTACAATTGAAAAACCAGATCAAGTTTTATATCAAGTTATTTCTGTTGACATAATAATAATTATAAATTTATTAATGATTTCTTACTTTTTTCTCTTAAATAAAATTATTTATTAAAGAATCAAAAAAAAATCATTAGGGCATTTTTTTGATATCGAATCATCAAAAATGAAAAGAGAATTACGTATTTTCTTTAAAAATTTTCATTTAAAATATTCTGAGAAAGATGTGCTTATTTATTTATTTTTAATAAAAATTTATGAAAGAATAATTCAAAATATAAGTAAAGAAGCATGAAGTCTTAATTTAATATTTAGTATGCTGGTAAGTCATTTAATCATGGAAAGACGTATTAAATAGCATATAGGCAGAAATTTTAATTAATATTTTCTATTTTGTGAATTTTATAATAATAACAATAATAATGATTTCAACTAATATCTATTTTTCTTTTTATAAAATAATATGCTATCGATGACAAGCATGGCATACATATATATATTTATATATTTAGTATAAGCATAAGTATTATATTTTATTGAAGCTTAAAGGCTTATTTTAACTTGATAGGCATATTGTATCGAAGATATAAGAATAATTATTACTATAACAATAACAACAATAATAATTCTACATTTTGATTCTATTAGTAAATTTTTTATTGGAGATTAAGGAATTATTTGTGGAATTTTTTGTGCATAAAGGAAGTTAGTGGATGAATATAGATTAGTTTAAATGAACTCATTATAAACCTTACTACTGTATAGCAGAATAGATAAATGATGATAATAATTATAAGAATAATAATCTTTTATTCTTTATTCCCTTTTGAAAAAGAATGCAAGCTTTTCCCGACGTCGTCGAAACCTTTGCTAATGCTAATAGTGTTCGAAATATTTTTTTCTCGACTATTATTAAATAATTAAATAGATTAAAAAAAAGCTTAGTCGGATTAGTTGACTAAAACTAAAAATCTTTTATAAAATTTATTAAAATGCACTCATTTCGTACTCTATACTTAGTGTTAAGATTTTATAATATCAAAATTTAATAAGTAAAACACATAAAAAATATATGTATAAAAAAATAAATATATAATTGATAGTTACTAGCATTTATTTGATAAAAAGATTCTGTAATAAATTTAGGTGTGGGAAATGGAACTTTCGGTCGAAATACACTACATATCTAAAAGTCAATCTTTATCATGTGGCACATTGTGATATGGGAATATTTCATAAGCAACAAATGCAAATGAAAAAACATCAACAGCCTTTCCTTTATATATTCTTTCCAACTTGATACTTCAGGAGCTATGTAATACTCCCGAAATTAGCTAAAATATTTCCGGGATGTGAGAATTGTCATCTAAATAATAATTAATATATTGTATTTTCAAATAAATTTCAATATCGATATTAATTATATTAATTAAAAATGAAATGTTACTTTACCTTATTTAAAAAAAACTTCATTTATATCTACAATACCATCAAGTTTTTTTAATATCACTTCATCTTTTCCATTGTTGATCTTAAATATCAATAAGTCCACTTAGCATAATAACCACCTTTTACTATTTGTTAGCATATCTTGAATAAATTTATCTATTATTTAATTTCTATTTGTTTATTTGTCAAAAAATGTGTTGAATAGACATTTTTGTTCACTTATAGTATGTAAGGTGGAAGTTTTCTATATTTTTTTAAAAATTTACGTTTCGGATATCTACATAATCTTATTATTTATTATGCAAACCTAATACTAATATATGTATATTTTTTGTGAATCTGTGAAAAGGAAAATCGCGAAACAATTCGCGAAAATATTATCCTATTACATTTAAACATCTTGAAGTTGGTTTAAAAAATAGAAAAACAAAAAAATAAAAAATAAAAAAACAAAAAAACAAAAAAATAAAAAAATAAAAAATAAAAAAATAAAAATAAAAAAAAAAAGAAATTAATAATAATAATCTAACAAAGAATAGGCAAATTCTTTTTTGTATACAATGTGAATATTTTGGGTAAAGTATAATCGCGACCGTGACAAACTATTTGTATTTGCAATCATTCATTCATCTACGAGACTTAATATTGAACCAATCATTCCATTCGTGACTTTCAATCTTTCTAATTAATTTTTTCTAATCAATTTTTTTTCTAATTAAGAATAATGAATTAATTAATATTATCTAGTTAATTAGACTTTCTAAAGCTTTACTATAAATCAAATATAGCTTGAAAACAACAAATGTCTGTATTTGTTATTAAAGAAGTAGTTGATGTTAATGCTGGGATTTTCCTTTCTTTCCTATTGATGTACTATTATTATTATGATTATGATTATTATTATTTATACTATGGCATTCTATTATATTATTTTTCACGTTATTATTATTATTACTGTCATTACTCATTTTATCACTATTGTCTTTCATATATATGACATCAACCAGATCCTTTAGGGTAATAACCAATTTGAGGTATAGGATCAATTTAACCTATATAATGGAAGTAAATTCTTTGATAATTCTTGTAGCATTATTTTCTATTTGGGATATTTTTTCTGATGGTTGATAAATTGTTCGATATTGATATAAAAAGTCTACAAATTGTTGGTGATACGAAGGATTGATTTGTACAATTGTTATTAGTGCAGTGCACTATTATTTGAAAATGAGAAGGAGGATGATGTTGGACAATCATTTTTAGAGGTATTTATTTAATTTAATATATATCATTCAAGAATACTTTTTTAATACATAATAACTAAATTAAAAATAATAAATAAGAATAATCGATTTTATTAAGAATAGTATTTATTAATCCTTTTTTAAGTAAGACGAATGATATCCAAGTGTGGTTTGCAATGAGGTTTTTTTTTGTTCTTGATCGACTCCGGTAATATCATTTATATTCTTCTCATTTTTATAGTGGCGAAACCAAATGTAGTTTCAATATCAAAAATAAAAACGATTTTTTTTTTTTACTTTGAATATTTTTTTCTTCAAGTTGAAATAAAAATTTATTTTTATTTATACCATTCCAATTAACATTGCAAAATGCAAAAAAATAATTTATTTTTTCAGATTGACACTGACACAAAAATAAAATTTTGTTATATCTATTTATTAAATTTATTTATGCCAATGAGCTTTTATTAAAAATTTTATAAAGATGAAATAGCGATCATCAAAGAAACGAAATAAAAAACAATTATTTTTTATTTTATTATTCAAATTGATTTTTTTTTAAAAATACTGATCTATTATATTAAATAATATATAATTGGTCTAATTAAAATGAGAGAATTAAACAAATAACAATATGACTATAGACCCTTTTATCGAAAAAAAATTCCTAAATGAAAATAAAAAAAAATTATTTTTTATTTTTTATTATTGAAAAATGAATTCATTTTTCAAAAAACACAAAGATCATTTCCTTTTTCCAAAAAAGAGCGATTTTCATTAAAAAATTTCGAAAATTTATATTTCAAAATTTGTATCAAATTATAAATTTATATACATACTTAATAAAATGTTATTTTTAGTAGAATATAAAAATAATACAAATAATATTAAAAAAATGAAATTGGTTTGTTTTTGCATTTCAAAACAATTACTTCAAAAAAGCAGCACATTCGCATGAAATTTTCAGGATATAACCTGTCTGCTTTTGACCACGCAGACAGGATATAACCCAACCATTACGTATTATTCCACGCAGAAACGGAAAAAATAATGGCTAACAAAATAATAATTGTCGATCTGCGTGGGGCAACGCATACAGGTTATATCCTGAAAAATCATGCGAATGTGGTGCACAAATGCATTCAAAACATTCGATAATTTGGTTATGAAATTGGCAATTTTTTTTTTGATTTTAAAAGGAACGAGAAAAAAAGGAAGAAATGAAAACAGAAGAATCGGAAAAGTAATTATATTATTATATTAAGCTTTATTTTAAAATCATAATTTGTTGCTAATAATAAATTAAACTAATTGATTATAGTTTGTGAGTATTTATTATAGAAATCAATGTTTCAATTTAATTCAATATCAAATAACAATTCTCTAACCAATTATAAACTAATCAATATAAATAGTTAGTAAGTATTTAGATTCATAATTGAAATCAATGTTTCAATTTAATTCAATATCATATAACAATTCTCTAATCAATTATAAACCAACAATTTAAATTATATTACAGTATGTGAGTATTTAGATTCATAATTATGAAATCAATGTTTCAATTTAATTCAATATCATATAACAATTCTCTAATCAATTATAAACTAATCAATATAAATTATATTACAGTTCGTGAGTATTTAGATTCATAATTATTGAAATCAATGTTTCAATTTAATGCAATATCATATAACAATTCTCTAATCAATAATAAACTAATCGATATAAATAGTTAGTAAGTATTTAGCTTCATAATTGAAATCAATGTTTCAATTTAATGCAATATCATATAACAATTCTCTAATCAATAATAAACTAATCGATATAAATAGTTAGTAAGTATTTAGCTTCATAATTGAAATCAATGTTTCAATTTAATGCAATATCATATAACAATTCTCTAATCAATAATAAACTAATCGATATAAATAGTTAGTAAGTATTTAGCTTCATAATTGAAATCAATGTTTCAATTTAATGCAATATCATATAACAATTCTCTAATCAATAATAAACTAATCGATATAAATAGTTAGTAAGTATTTAGCTTCATAATTGAAATCAATGTTTCAATTTAATGCAATATCATATAACAATTCTCTAATCAATAATAAACTAATCGATATAAATAGTTAGTAAGTATTTAGCTTCATAATTGAAATCAATGTTTCAATTTAATGCAATATCATATAACAATTCTCTAATCAATAATAAACTAATCGATATAAATAGTTAGTAAGTATTTAGCTTCATAATTGAAATCAATGTTTCAATTTAATGCAATATCATATAACAATTCTCTAATCAATTATAGACTAATCAATATAAATTATATTACAGTTCGTGAGGATTTAGATTCATAATTATTGAAATCAATGTTTCAATTTAATTCAATATCATATAACAATTCTCTAATCAATAATAAACTAATCAATATAAATAGTTAGTAAGTATTTAGATTCATAATTGAAATCAAATGTTTCAATTTAATTCAATATCATATAACAATTCTCTAATCAATTATAAATATAAATTATATTACAGTTCGTGAGTATTTAGATTCATAATTGAAATCAATGTTTCAATTTAATTCAATATCATATAACAATTCTCTAATCAATTATAAACTAATCAATATAAATTATATTACAGTTCGTGAGTATTTAGATTCATAATTACTGAAATCAATGTTTCAATTTAATTCAATATCATATAACAATTCTCTAATCAATTATAAACTTAAACTAATCAATATAAATTATATTACAGTGCGTGAGTATTTAAATTCATAATTATTGAAATCAATGTTTCAATTTAATTCAATATTATATAACAATTCTCTAATCAATTATATTACAGTGAGTGAGTATTTAGATTCATAATTATTGAAATCAATGTTTCAATTTAATTCAATATTATATAACAATTCTCTAATCAATTATATTACAGTGAGTGAGTATTTAGATTCATAATTATTGAAATCAATGTTTCAATTTAATTCAATATCATTAACAATTCTCTAATCAATTATAAACTAATCAATATAAATTATATTACAGTCGGTAAGTATTTAGATTCATAATTATTGAAATCAATGTTTCAATTTAATTCAATATCATATAACAATTCTCTAATCAATTATAAACTAATAAATATAAATTATATTACAGTGAGTGAGTATTTAGATTCATAATTATTGAAATCAATGTTTCAATTTAATTCAATATCATTAACAATTCTCTAATCAATTATAAACTAATCAATATAAATTATATTACAGTATGCGAGTATTTAGATTCATAATTATTGAAATCAATGTTTCAAACATTAAGAAAAAAGAAATCAATGTTTCAATTTAATTCAATATACATATAACAATTCTCTAATCAATTATAAACTAATAAATATAAATTATATTACAGTTCGTGAGTATTTAAATTCATAATTATTGAAATCAATGTTTCAATTTAATTCACGATCATATAACAATTCTCTAATCAATTATAAACATCAACATGAATTATATTACAGTGAGTGAGTATTTATATTCATAATTATTGAAATCAATGTTTCAATTTAATTCACTATCATATAACAATTCTCTAATCAATTATAAACTAATCAATATAAATTATATTACAGTATGTGAGTATTTAGATTCATAATTATTGAAATCAATGTTTCAATTTAATTCAATATTCTCTAATCAATTATAAACTAATCAATATAAATAGTTAGTAAGTATTTAGATTCATAATTATTGAAATCAATGTTTCAATTTAATTAATTTAATTCAATATCATATAACAATTCTCTAATCAATTATAAACTTAAACTAATCAATATAAATTATATTACAGTCCGTGAGTATTTAGATTCATAATTATTGAAATCAATGTTTCAATTTAATTCAATATCATATAACAATTCTCTAACTAATTAATATAAATTATATTACATAATTGAAATCAATGTTTCAATTTAATTCAATATCATATAACAATTCTCTAATCAATTATGAATATAAATTATATTACAGTTCGTGAGTATTTAGATTCATAATTATAGAAATCAACGTTTCAATTTAATTCAATATCATATAACAATTCTCTAATCAATTATAAACCAACAATTTAAATTATATTACAGTTCGTGAGTATTTAGATTCATAATTATGAAATCAATGTTTCAATTTATTCAATATCATATAACAATTCTCTAATCAATTATAAACTAATCAATATAAATTATATTACAGTTCGTGAGTATTTAGATTCATAATTATTGAAATCAATGTTTCAATTTAATTCAATATCATGTAACAATTCTCTAATCAATTATAAACTAATCAATATAAATAGTTAGTAAGTATTAAGATTCATAATTGAAATCAATGTTTCAATTTAATTCAATATCATATAACAATTCTCTAATCAATTATAAACTTAAACTAATCAATATAAATTATATTACAGTGCGTGAGTATTTTAACTCATAATTATTGAAATCAATGTTTCAATTTAATT
>PQFF01000504.1:469497-606960 GCA_003547095.1 Diversispora epigaea | reverse complement strand
AATATAAATTATATTACAGTTCGTGAGTATTTAGATTCATAATTATTGAAATCAATGTTTCAATTTAATTCAATATCATGTAACAATTCTCTAATCAATTATAAACTAATCAATATAAATAGTTGCTAAGTATTAAGATTCATAATTATTGAAATCAATGTTTCAATTTAATTCAATATCATATAACAATTCTCTAATCAATTATAAACTAATCAATATAAATTATATTACAGTTCGTGAGTATTTAGATTCATAATTATTGAAATCAATGTTTCAATTTAATTCAATATCATATAACAATTCTCTAATCAATAATAAACTAATCAATATAAATAGTTAGTAAGTATTTAGATTCATAATTGAAATCAATGTTTCAATTTAATTCAATATCATATAACAATTCTCTAATCAATTATAAATATAAATTATATTACAGTTCGTGAGTATTTAGATTCATAATTATTGAAATCAATGTTTCGATTTAATTCAATATCATATAACAATTCTCTAATCAATTATAAACTAATAAATATAAATAGTTAGTAAGTATTTAGATTCGTAATTGAAATCAATGTTTCAAATTAATTCAATATCATATAACAATTCTCTAATCAATTATAAACTAAAACTAATCAATATAAATTATATTACAGTCTGTAAGTATTTAGATTCATAATTATTGAAATCAATGTTTCAATTTAATTAATTTAATTCAATATCATATAACAATTCTCTAATCAATTATAAATATAAATTATATTACAGTGAGTGAGTATTTAGATTCATAATTATGAAATCAATGTTTCAATTTATTCAATATCATATAACAATTCTCTAATCAATTATCATAAACTAATCAATATAAATTATATTACAGCGAGTGAGTATTTAGATTCATAATTATTGAAATCAATGTTTCAATTTAATTAATTTAATTCAATATCATGTAACAATTCTCTAATCAATTATAAACTAATCAATATAAATAGTTAGTAAGTATTTAGATTCGTAATTGAAATCAATGTTTCAAATTAATTCAATATCATATAACAATTCTCTAATTAATTATAAACTAATCAATATAAATTATATTACAGTGCGTGAGTATTTAAATTCCTAATTATTGAAATCAATGTTTCAATTTAATTAATTTAATTCAATATCATGTAACAATTCTCTAATCAATTATAAACTAATCAATATAAATAGTTAGTAAGTATTTAGATTCGTAATTGAAATCAATGTTTCAAATTAATTCAATATCATATAACAATTCTCTAATTAATTATAAACTAATCAATATAAATTATATTACAGTGCGTGAGTATTTAAATTCCTAATTATTGAAATCAATGTTTCAATTTAATTAATTTAATTCAATATCATGTAACAATTCTCTAATCAATTATAAACTAATCAATATAAATAGTTAGTAAGTATTTAGATTCGTAATTGAAATCAATGTTTCAAATTAATTCAATATCATATAACAATTCTCTAATTAATTATAAACTAATCAATATAAATTATATTACAGTGCGTGAGTATTTAAATTCCTAATTATTGAAATCAATGTTTCAATTTAATTAATTTAATTCAATATCATGTAACAATTCTCTAATCAATTATAAACTAATCAATATAAATAGTTAGTAAGTATTTAGATTCGTAATTGAAATCAATGTTTCAAATTAATTCAATATCATATAACAATTCTCTAATTAATTATAAACTAATCAATATAAATTATATTACAGTGCGTGAGTATTTAAATTCCTAATTATTGAAATCAATGTTTCAATTTAATTAATTTAATTCAATATCATGTAACAATTCTCTAATCAATTATAAACTAATCAATATAAATAGTTAGTAAGTATTTAGATTCGTAATTGAAATCAATGTTTCAAATTAATTCAATATCATATAACAATTCTCTAATTAATTATAAACTAATCAATATAAATTATATTACAGTGCGTGAGTATTTAAATTCCTAATTATTGAAATCAATGTTTCAATTTAATTAATTTAATTCAATATCATGTAACAATTCTCTAATCAATTATAAACTAATCAATATAAATAGTTAGTAAGTATTTAGATTCGTAATTGAAATCAATGTTTCAAATTAATTCAATATCATATAACAATTCTCTAATTAATTATAAACTAATCAATATAAATTATATTACAGTGCGTGAGTATTTAAATTCCTAATTATTGAAATCAATGTTTCAATTTAATTAATTTAATTCAATATCATGTAACAATTCTCTAATCAATTATAAACTAATCAATATAAATAGTTAGTAAGTATTTAGATTCGTAATTGAAATCAATGTTTCAAATTAATTCAATATCATATAACAATTCTCTAATTAATTATAAACTAATCAATATAAATTATATTACAGTGCGTGAGTATTTAAATTCCTAATTATTGAAATCAATGTTTCAATTTAATTAATTTAATTCAATATCATGTAACAATTCTCTAATCAATTATAAACTAATCAATATAAATAGTTAGTAAGTATTTAGATTCGTAATTGAAATCAATGTTTCAAATTAATTCAATATCATATAACAATTCTCTAATTAATTATAAACTAATCAATATAAATTATATTACAGTGCGTGAGTATTTAAATTCCTAATTATTGAAATCAATGTTTCAATTTAATTAATTTAATTCAATATCATGTAACAATTCTCTAATCAATTATAAACTAATCAATATAAATAGTTAGTAAGTATTTAGATTCGTAATTGAAATCAATGTTTCAAATTAATTCAATATCATATAACAATTCTCTAATTAATTATAAACTAATCAATATAAATTATATTACAGTTCGTGAGTATTTAGATTCATAATTATTGAAATCAATGTTTCAATTTAATTAATTTAATTCAATATCATATAACAATTCTCTAATCAATTATCATAAACTAATCAATATAAATTATATTACAGAACGTGAGTATTTAGATTCATAATTATTGAAATCAATGTTTCAATTTAATTCAATATCATAAACTAATCAATATAAATTATATTACAGTATGTGAGTATTTAGATTCATAATTATTGAAATCAATGTTTCAATTTAATTAATTTAATTCAATATCATATAAAAATTCTCTAATCAATTATAAACTAATCAATATAAATTATATTACAGTGAGTGAGTATTTAGATTCATAATTATTGAAATCAATGTTTCAATTTAATTCAATATCATGTAACAATTCTCTAATCAATTATAAACTAATCAATATAAATAGTTAGTAAGTATTAAGATTCATAATTGAAGTCAATGTTTCAATTTAATTCAATATCATATAACTATTCTCTAATCAATTATAAACTAATCAATATAAATAGTTGCTAAGTATTAAGATTCATAATTATTGAAATCAATGTTTCAATTTAATTAATTTAAGTCAATATCATATAACAATTCTCTAATCAATTATAAACTATTCAATATAAATAGTTAGTAAGTATTAAGATTCATAATTGAAGTCAATGTTTCAATTTAATTCAATATCATATAACTATTCTCTAATCAATTATAAACTAATCAATATAAATAGTTGCTAAGTATTAAGATTCATAATTATTGAAATCAATGTTTCAATTTAATTAATTTAAGTCAATATCATATAACAATTCTCTAATCAATTATAAACTATTCAATATAAATAGTTAGTAAGTATTAAGATTCATAATTGAAGTCAATGTTTCAATTTAATTCAATATCATATAACTATTCTCTAATCAATTATAAACTAATCAATATAAATAGTTGCTAAGTATTAAGATTCATAATTATTGAAATCAATGTTTCAATTTAATTAATTTAAGTCAATATCATATAACAATTCTCTAATCAATTATAAACTATTCAATATAAATAGTTAGTAAGTATTAAGATTCATAATTGAAGTCAATGTTTCAATTTAATTCAATATCATATAACTATTCTCTAATCAATTATAAACTAATCAATATAAATAGTTGCTAAGTATTAAGATTCATAATTATTGAAATCAATGTTTCAATTTAATTAATTTAAGTCAATATCATATAACAATTCTCTAATCAATTATAAACTATTCAATATAAATAGTTAGTAAGTATTAAGATTCATAATTGAAGTCAATGTTTCAATTTAATTCAATATCATATAACTATTCTCTAATCAATTATAAACTAATCAATATAAATAGTTGCTAAGTATTAAGATTCATAATTATTGAAATCAATGTTTCAATTTAATTAATTTAAGTCAATATCATATAACAATTCTCTAATCAATTATAAACTATTCAATATAAATAGTTAGTAAGTATTAAGATTCATAATTGAAGTCAATGTTTCAATTTAATTCAATATCATATAACTATTCTCTAATCAATTATAAACTAATCAATATAAATAGTTGCTAAGTATTAAGATTCATAATTATTGAAATCAATGTTTCAATTTAATTAATTTAAGTCAATATCATATAACAATTCTCTAATCAATTATAAACTATTCAATATAAATAGTTAGTAAGTATTAAGATTCATAATTGAAGTCAATGTTTCAATTTAATTCAATATCATATAACTATTCTCTAATCAATTATAAACTAATCAATATAAATAGTTGCTAAGTATTAAGATTCATAATTATTGAAATCAATGTTTCAATTTAATTAATTTAAGTCAATATCATATAACAATTCTCTAATCAATTATAAACTATTCAATATAAATAGTTAGTAAGTATTAAGATTCATAATTGAAGTCAATGTTTCAATTTAATTCAATATCATATAACTATTCTCTAATCAATTATAAACTAATCAATATAAATAGTTGCTAAGTATTAAGATTCATAATTATTGAAATCAATGTTTCAATTTAATTAATTTAAGTCAATATCATATAACAATTCTCTAATCAATTATAAACTATTCAATATAAATAGTTAGTAAGTATTAAGATTCATAATTGAAGTCAATGTTTCAATTTAATTCAATATCATATAACTATTCTCTAATCAATTATAAACTAATCAATATAAATAGTTGCTAAGTATTAAGATTCATAATTATTGAAATCAATGTTTCAATTTAATTAATTTAAGTCAATATCATATAACAATTCTCTAATCAATTATAAACTATTCAATATAAATAGTTAGTAAGTATTAAGATTCATAATTGAAGTCAATGTTTCAATTTAATTCAATATCATATAACTATTCTCTAATCAATTATAAACTAATCAATATAAATAGTTGCTAAGTATTAAGATTCATAATTATTGAAATCAATGTTTCAATTTAATTAATTTAAGTCAATATCATATAACAATTCTCTAATCAATTATAAACTATTCAATATAAATAGTTAGTAAGTATTAAGATTCATAATTGAAGTCAATGTTTCAATTTAATTCAATATCATATAACTATTCTCTAATCAATTATAAACTAATCAATATAAATAGTTGCTAAGTATTAAGATTCATAATTATTGAAATCAATGTTTCAATTTAATTAATTTAAGTCAATATCATATAACAATTCTCTAATCAATTATAAACTATTCAATATAAATAGTTAGTAAGTATTAAGATTCATAATTGAAGTCAATGTTTCAATTTAATTCAATATCATATAACTATTCTCTAATCAATTATAAACTAATCAATATAAATAGTTGCTAAGTATTAAGATTCATAATTATTGAAATCAATGTTTCAATTTAATTAATTTAAGTCAATATCATATAACAATTCTCTAATCAATTATAAACTATTCAATATAAATAGTTAGTAAGTATTAAGATTCATAATTGAAGTCAATGTTTCAATTTAATTCAATATCATATAACTATTCTCTAATCAATTATAAACTAATCAATATAAATAGTTGCTAAGTATTAAGATTCATAATTATTGAAATCAATGTTTCAATTTAATTAATTTAAGTCAATATCATATAACAATTCTCTAATCAATTATAAACTATTCAATATAAATAGTTAGTAAGTATTAAGATTCATAATTGAAGTCAATGTTTCAATTTAATTCAATATCATATAACTATTCTCTAATCAATTATAAACTAATCAATATAAATAGTTGCTAAGTATTAAGATTCATAATTATTGAAATCAATGTTTCAATTTAATTAATTTAAGTCAATATCATATAACAATTCTCTAATCAATTATAAACTATTCAATATAAATAGTTAGTAAGTATTAAGATTCATAATTGAAGTCAATGTTTCAATTTAATTCAATATCATATAACTATTCTCTAATCAATTATAAACTAATCAATATAAATAGTTGCTAAGTATTAAGATTCATAATTATTGAAATCAATGTTTCAATTTAATTAATTTAAGTCAATATCATATAACAATTCTCTAATCAATTATAAACTATTCAATATAAATAGTTAGTAAGTATTAAGATTCATAATTGAAGTCAATGTTTCAATTTAATTCAATATCATATAACTATTCTCTAATCAATTATAAACTAATCAATATAAATAGTTGCTAAGTATTAAGATTCATAATTATTGAAATCAATGTTTCAATTTAATTAATTTAAGTCAATATCATATAACAATTCTCTAATCAATTATAAACTATTCAATATAAATAGTTAGTAAGTATTAAGATTCATAATTGAAGTCAATGTTTCAATTTAATTCAATATCATATAACAATTCTCTAATCAATTATAAATATAAATTATATTACAGTTCGTGAGTATTTAGATTCATAATTACTGAAATCAATGTTTCAATTTAATTCAATATCATATAACAATTCTCTAATCAATTATAAACTAAACTAATCAATATAAATTATATTACAGTCGGTAAGTATTTAGGTTCATAATTATTATCAATGTTTCAATTTAATTCAATATCATATAACAATTCTCTAATCAATTATAAACTAATCAATATAAATTATATTACAGTTCGTGAGTATTTAGATTCATAATTATTGAAATAAATGTTGCAATTTAATTTAATGCATTGGTTGAATGAACAAAAACAGGCAAAATTTTTGGTGCAAATAGGCAAGGAGATTTGTGATGATTCGTAAATAGGCAGGAAGATTTGTGAATAGGAAGGGAGATTTGTAGCCAATTTGCACCAAAAATTTTGATCATTTGATGTATAATATCATATTACAATTCTTTAATTAATCATCAATAATATTTTTAAGAAGGTGTAAAAAGTGTCATAATATTACTAGAGAAAATTTGTGCAATCCGTGTAATGCCAAACAATTTCAAAATGATTTTGATAAATGGACAAGTGAAGATAGAGAAATTGATAAATTTATTCAACAAATACAACTAAAGGCAATTAAATGGCAAGAAATTATTGAATGGATTCCATATGACAGATTTGAGAATGTTATATACCTTGCTAAAGGAGGTTTTGGTACAGTATACAAAGCAATATGGCTGGACGGATATATATTTTTTTGGGATTATGAAGTAAAAAATTGGAAAAGATCTAAAGAACAAGATGTTTGCTTAAAAAGTCTTGATAGTTCTACAAATAAAATTAATTTTTTGCAAGAGGTAAATATTTCATATAAATTTAATTTTCATTATTTTAAATTTGTAATAATTATAATAAACATTTTAGATTAAAAATCAACTTCAATTTCGAGATAAAAGAGCAGTTTCAATATATGGCATCACTAAAAATCCAACAAAAAATGAATATATGATGGTTATGAAGTATATAAAATTTGGTAGTCTTCGAAAAGTGTTAAATAGCAAGTTTGAAAATTTAACTTGGAGAAAAAAATATGAAATTTTATCAAATATCGTATATGGACTTAAATATATCCATGAAATGGGCTTGATGCACAAAGATTTTCATTCTGGTAATATAGTTAATCAAACTTTAACTGAATGCTATATTACTGATTTTGGACTGTGCAAACCTATTACAGAAAATAATCCAGAAAAAATTTATGGTGTAATTCCATACATGGCACATGAGATATTAAGTAGAGGAGAATACACTAAAGCATCTGACATTTATTCTTTTGGTATGGTTATGTTAGAAGTTCTAACTAGTTATCCACCATATTATAATATTCCACATAATGAAAATCTTGTAAATGAAATTTGCAAAGGGCTTAAACCTGAAATTAAGTGTGAAATTCCTCAATTTCTTAAAGAAATAATGGAAAAATGCTGGAATTTTGAATCTCTTGATCGTCCAACTGCTGCAGAGTTGGAAACTCAACTTCAGAAATATGTTTTTTATAATTATGAAATAAGAAAACAAGTAGAAAACCAAATTCAAGCAGCAAATAAATCAAACAAGAATTTTATTCAATATGATCCAAATGAAATGCATCCCGAAGNTAACTTGGAGAAAAAAATATGAAATTTTATCAAATATCGTATATGGACTTAAATATATCCATGAAATGGGCTTGATGCACAAAGATTTTCATTCTGGTAATATAGTTAATCAAACTTTAACTGAATGCTATATTACTGATTTTGGACTGTGCAAACCTATTACAGAAAATAATCCAGAAAAAATTTATGGTGTAATTCCATACATGGCACATGAGATATTAAGTAGAGGAGAATACACTAAAGCATCTGACATTTATTCTTTTGGTATGGTTATGTTAGAAGTTCTAACTAGTTATCCACCATATTATAATATTCCACATAATGAAAATCTTGTAAATGAAATTTGCAAAGGGCTTAAACCTGAAATTAAGTGTGAAATTCCTCAATTTCTTAAAGAAATAATGGAAAAATGCTGGAATTTTGAATCTCTTGATCGTCCAACTGCTGCAGAGTTGGAAACTCAACTTCAGAAATATGTTTTTTATAATTATGAAATAAGAAAACAAGTAGAAAACCAAATTCAAGCAGCAAATAAATCAAACAAGAATTTTATTCAATATGATCCAAATGAAATGCATCCCGAAGCAATATATACAAGTAGACTCATATCAAAACTTACAATTCCTAAATGTGATACATTTACTGAATATGATACATCTAGTAAGTAAGAAATAAATTTTATTTATCTTTTTTAAAAAAAATTTTTAAATTAATTACTTATTTAGATTCAAGACAACAACTTTTTTCAATTCCTAATATAATTGGTAAATTTATTTCTTTAATTATTTTGCTTGAAATATTTATAATATTAACTATATTTAAATTTGTATAGTCGAAGATAAAGAAAATGAAACTTAAGAAATGGAATGTGAATTCACTAGAAATTAATTAATAATTGGTTTAGAATTAATATTTAATATGAATTATTTATTATTTTATTTATTTTTTATTTTATTATATTTTATATTTTTATTTTTTTATTTATTTTTTATTTTATTATATTTTATATTTTTATTATTTTATTTGATCACTGAAATTATAGAGTATAGTTTTTTAAATTAAAGCAGATCATTTAAAATAAATCATTATTGTCTTAATATTTCAAAATGTAAATATTTGTAATTGTTTATTATTTGTGTTTATACAGTCTATAAACTGTATAAATCCATATGAGTTGATTTTTTTAACTTTTATAATTGATAATAAACAAATGAGACAGTTAATTGAAAATAAAGTGCTATTTATTATATTTTCACTGTAAAAACTTCATATATGCAGTGTTGTCATGAGGTATGGGGTGGGACCATCCTGGGACATGTCCTATTATTTTATGCCCCAGGAATATGGGACAAAAATATATATATATTTCAAGTATTCATATGATTATAGACATCAAGAGCAATATTTTTATCAAATAATTATGGAAACAACATTAAAAAAAGGTAGGCAATGATTAACCATCTTAT
This sequence comes from Diversispora epigaea, assembly GCA_003547095.1. Lineage (NCBI taxonomy): Eukaryota > Fungi > Glomeromycota > Glomeromycetes > Diversisporales > Diversisporaceae > Diversispora > Diversispora epigaea. The sequence goes on along the minus strand of PQFF01000504.1, from coordinate 597,071 downwards.
TTTATTATTATTATTTATTTATAATTTTTGAATGGATTGAATAACAAATAATCCTTTTATTTATTGTGTTTCAAAAAACAAAGTATTATTTAGCTGGACATTCTTTTGAATGATTTTTTTTACTAATTACAAAAATCTATAGATTTTGTCATGTGATTTAAAGAATATTGTATGCAAAAAGTTAAAATTTGGACCAGTGGAAATATTCACATTTAATTGAATAAAGTTATCAAAGAATCTTTAATCAATGAAGAATACAATGGTTTTTCAAAGATATCCTAACAGATAGTAAGTATAGTTCCATACATTTTGCCAAATTAAAAAAAAATGGTATGGATACAATGAATTCTACACCTGGATATTTAAAGAGGTAAGTTTCCTTATATTTTGATCATGCATAATTACTTACGAATTTTTAAGATTTTTATTAAATGTTCAAATCTATAGACCCAAATTTATTAATTTCTTCTGATGTCAGTAATTATGATATTGATTCTAAGGAATTATTAAATGTAGAAAAAATTATTTTGTTTTTAGTTATTTTATATTATTATTTTTTTTTTGATAATTGACAGTGTAGAAAAATTATTTGTTTAACTTGTTTAATAAGTAAAATACAAATATAAAATGCTAAATATTTATAAATTAGATGCGCCATTGTCATCATCATCACCATCATTGTCATCCTCATCTCGTCATTGTCATCATCGTCGTCATTGTATTGTCATCATCATCATCATCATCGTCATTGCCATCAGCACCTAATTAAAAAAAATTAAAAAATAAAAAAATTAAATTAATTTAAATATAAATAAATAATTAATTATGAAATGAAAAATGAATATAATAAAATATATATAATTGATACTCACTAGAATTTATTTGATAAAAAGATTTAGTAAATTCTACAAGTTCCCTTTCGAAATTTTCTTCATTCTTGGGTTTTGGAAGATTTGGATAATTTCTAAGTCGACTGGTATAAATTGCTTGTGGATGTGTTGATAGTTAAGAGAAGTTGTAGTTGTTGTATTGGTTGATTCTTGATTTTCTGAAAATTCTTCAGCTTTTTTAATTTGAATTACAATTTCTGAATCTTTATTAAAATAATAATCCGATCTGTGTTTATCCAATTCATAATGCAATTCTTCAAAAGTGGGTCAATGAGTAACTCGAGCATCCCAACACCTCATAATTGTTCTTGTAATTGATTTTGGAGTATGAAATGGAATTCTTTGTCGTAATCCATTGCATATTTTCATAGCTAAATCTTTATCATGCAGTATATCAGGATATGGAGGAAAGCCTGTAACTATTTCGTAAGCAATAATTCCATACGAATATACATCAGCAGCTTTTGAATATTCTTCGTCACTACTTAATACTTCTGGTGCAATATATGGTAATACACCAAATATATTCATTTTTTCAGGATCATTTGGATTTGTCCCTATTATTTTACTTAATCTGAAATCTTAAATCTGTATAGATTTTTTATCGGATGATAAAATATTTCCAGGATGAAAGTCTTGGTGAACTATATCTAATTCATGAATTTTCATCATTTTTAGAGACAATTCAAGTAGAAGATATAATTTTTGACTCCAATTAATATTATTAAAATTGGTTTTTACATATTCTCGAAGATTTCCATCTTTTGCATATTGTAAAACCATAATATGTGAGTGTATTTCTGGATCTTGCGTAATTCCATAAAATTTAATTGACATGTAATAAATTATACTATTTGTTATTAAGTGATTTCCCATCTAATAATATAAACATTTTTAATTTATAGTTAAAACGTATATTATAATTTGAAAATTAAATTTAAAATATTTACCTCGTTTAAGACATCATTTATATTCACAAAATTATCAAACTTTTTTAATGTCACTTCTGTTTCTGAATTTTGACAATTTCTTTTATTTCTTTTCCATTGTTGATTTTCAATATCCCATTCATCAATTGTTCCATTAATCCATTTAGCATTATGTATTGTTGAAAACATCTTTAAGTCTATCATAAGGTATCCATTCTATTAATTTCCAATTACCATTAGCATTTGGTTGAACATCTTGAATGAATTTATCTATTTTGTTATTTCCACTTGCCCATTTATCAAAACCATTTTGGAAATGTTTCGAGTAACGTGGTTTATACCAAAAAGTCCAGAAATCGGGACCAGTTTTTTTTTGACTGCATTTTGGGCATGACATTTTTTTATTAGTTATAGTATGAAAGGTAGAAATTTAATTTTTTTGGAAAAAAAGAAAAGTAAATTAGTTTAAATTTGCAAAATTGTTTTTAGAATACAAAAAATCGCATTTATTAATGATATTTTATTATTCTATAATAATTTTATCTCATTACGAAACACAAAATACGCAAAATGCAAAAAATCAGAATAGTGTGGCGGTCTGCCCAGAACAAAGAGTAAAGTTACGTCAATCAGTCCCACTAAATCGAACTCTCGTTACACTCCTTTTCGTCTGTCCCTGTTAGGTTTCTCTATCTAATTACGCAGGTTTATACTATCCCAGTCAGGCTACAACCTGATTACGCCGGTCAAGTACTACAGATATCTTTACACACTGGCATGATCTGAAGGTACATGAGTAAGTGAAGTAAAAGTATCTTTTTACAGCTCACTATGCAGACTTCCGAATCTTAGCTTCAGACTTTATTCAGTAACTTTATTCGAGAAATTACAAAATTAGTAATAGAAGTATTATGGGCTGTTAACCGTTTCTCACCAATATTACCGTTATCACGAAATAAAAATATTAAAATGTATCAAATTATTACGGTGTATATCGAAACTATTCAACTTATTGCAAAGATGTAACAACAAAAATATATCACTGCTTTGGTGTGTCTTATCTCTGCTGCTAAATCAAAACAATATGTTTCTATCTTTATTATTTATTTTTATTATAAAATGCGTACCAAAAGATTATTAATTTTTATTATTACAGATTAAGTAAAAGATTTTCGTAATTATTCGGAATATGCCAAAAGAAATTAAAATCATNTTACACTCCTTTTCGTCTGTCCCTGTTAGGTTTCTCTATCTAATTACGCAGGTTTATACTATCCCAGTCAGGCTACAACCTGATTACGCCGGTCAAGTACTACAGATATCTTTACACACTGGCATGATCTGAAGGTACATGAGTAAGTGAAGTAAAAGTATCTTTTTACAGCTCACTATGCAGACTTCCGAATCTTAGCTTCAGACTTTATTCAGTAACTTTATTCGAGAAATTACAAAATTAGTAATAGAAGTATTATGGGCTGTTAACCGTTTCTCACCAATATTACCGTTATCACGAAATAAAAATATTAAAATGTATCAAATTATTACGGTGTATATCGAAACTATTCAACTTATTGCAAAGATGTAACAACAAAAATATATCACTGCTTTGGTGTGTCTTATCTCTGCTGCTAAATCAAAACAATATGTTTCTATCTTTATTATTTATTTTTATTATAAAATGCGTACCAAAAGATTATTAATTTTTATTATTACAGATTAAGTAAAAGATTTTTGTAATTATTCGGAATATGCTAAAAGAAATTAAAATTATAAAAATTGTAAAATGAGCCGATCCTTTTCACATCCTAAATTACCAGTCTGTTTTATACACTTTCGAACTTGTTTTCCTTCATCCCGCGTTGTCGCGTCTAAACGCATTCTTTTCTATTTTTAAAGATGACACACAAGGATGAAATACTTCGTACAAAGATGAATAATCTGTCATCTAGATGGTAACATACTCATCCGGTTACACTGTCATCTCAATGTCAACTCCCGTGACCTTCGCAACGTTTCGAAATCCCGTGCACATCCCATGTGGAATTCGTGCACCCTCAATAGTACATTGAAAATTGTGTATTTAATTAGTCACACAATATGCATATGCATATCACAACTACAATTTATTAATTACGCGAAAAAATATAAACATTTTATTTATTATTAACCAATTTGTTGCATAAATAAATTATCAATTGATTAAAAAAATTCCTGTATCCTAAATATAAATAATTTATTATAATAGATAATAAATAGTTTGGAGATTTTTTAATGAAATCGAATTACTTTTTTTTGGGAAAAAAAGGAATTTTCTTTGCGTTTTTTGAGAATTCATTTTTCAGTAATAAAAAATTATTATTATTTTTTTATTTTCACTTAGGGATTTTTTCTGGTAAAAGGGTCCATAGTCATAGTGTCAAGTTGTTGCGAATGATCGATTTATTCCTTTGACAACCACTTTGCGGTATCTTTGACCCTCATTTTTGTGAAAGCCCTTTCTAAAAAAAGTTTTGAAACAATTATTTGATTGTATATAATGAAAAATTTTACTCATAATAGATCGAGATCGGTATTTTTTAAAAAATCAATTTCGATACGATAAAATAAAAAATAATTGTTTTTTTTATTTTGTTTTTTCGAAGATCACTATTTCATTCTCATTCTTTTTATGCTGCTGATGAGCTTTTATTAAAAATTTTATAGTTATAATAAAATTTTTATTTTGTATGTCAATTTGAAAATTAAATTTTTTTTTGCTAAAAGCACTTTGTGATATGTTTTTAGATTTTTAATAGCTCATCAGAATGGCGTAAATAAAAATGAATTTTTATTTCAACTTGAAAAAAATATTCAAAGTAAAAATAAAAACAATTTTTATTTTTGATATTGAAGCTACATTTGGTTTCACTGCTATAAAATGATATCTCTCTCACCTTGGTCAATTTTTATTGTAAACAATTGTTCTTTTTCAGATTTGATTGCATCAAAAAACTCATTAAAATATTATTTAAAGGATGCAATTCATATAAATTTTTTTAAAAAATTTATGAATACGTGAATTTCAGTTATTTCAAGAATCCATTTTTTTTTCGACATAAATTATTTGCACTGCATGTTAATTTATTTGAAAATAAAAATATTACCAATAAAACTTTTTTATTTTAATTCTAATTAAAGTTAAAGACAAAAAAAAATGCACTTGCTATAAAAGATTCAACTTTGTAACTTTCAAATTGATTGTTTTGATTATTTCAAAATTCAAATGTTTAATGCTCTATGGATTTTAATAAGATATTATTAACAGTTAGTAAATTAAAAACATCAATTATTTTTGAACATTATATAATGTACTAACTGTACTAATCTTTAGGTTCAGCTGTACTTCCCATAGATGTAAACCAGTACTATTTGTACTAAAATTTGCTAGTACAGTGTACTACTAACAACCCCGTTTGTAGTGGAGGAACGAGAGGATTAAAACTTGTATTGCTTGCTTGTAATATTGTAAAGATATGCTTGAGAATTATATGTAAGATCATCTGCGTTATATTATATATCCTGTAAAATTCGATAAATCAACGAAAATGATTATTCATATTTAATTACCAAATGTAATTATTATATAATATGTAATATAAATTTGCAGAATGATCATAAGTAGATGGTAGAGAATTGAATTACTTAAATAGGCCATTCATAAGGAGGTTTTTTTGTATCTAATTCAGGCTAACACTAGCAAAATTTTTTGTACAACCTCCAAATATAATAATATATCCATCTGGCGGGTGCTATATATAAAACATTATGTTTTGAAAATAATAAATAATTTGGATACCTACTTAATACAGAAGAAAAACACTATCTTGAGTCGATATCGTCCCCAGTGACATTCTTAGAATTACATATAATTTATTGGCATTTATTCTATTATAAATTAATGTCAAATGCATATAATATATGACCATTCAAGTTTCTTTGTATCAAAAGTTTAATCTATTTGATAATAATATATTAACATTCATGAAAATAATTTAATAATTTATTAGTTCGTATTTAAATTACTTACACTTTTCATTTTTACAAGAGTTAAACCAGTATCTTCTTGTCTACCACTATAATTCCATTTAGTAAAATACTGGCTGAATAGTCACAACTTTGTTAAGAAAGGTTTTCAGAATGCTCCAAGTCGTTGAAGAAGTATCCAATGTATTCATATAATTGTACATTGTTCCAGTAAATGTTGTTAAATCAGTAACATTAAATCCATCAAAAATATATATGCTCATTTTCTCAACAATTTATAAATAATTGAATCGAATTGATTAATATTATTCAATAAGGGTTTTGTTTTTTAACGCACCTGCGTTTTGGGTTTATTGGGGACAAAAATAGTTTTCACTTGCTAAAAAATTCTCTACCTCCATAACAATAAAAATTAAATTTTTACCTGAAATAATCTTGACACTTTCATTTAGTCACATTATAAAAAAACTTATAATTCAACCAATAATATATTTTCAAATTATTTTTCTACACTGGATATGATATGTTAAATAATGTCAGGGTATTAGCTATTAAACTTGGTATATTATTTATACTGCAGATTCGAGTTTTTCCTCTAAAAGAAAAAAAATAGATAGCCCGAGATTTTTATTGTACTTTCTTAGTTACTATAATCATTAATAATAATTATATATAAAAGGTAAATTACTAAATATTGAATTTTCGGAATTTATAACTTGCTAAAAAATACATAATGGATATAAATATATAGCATACTTTACTACGATTTCTTTTGCATAAATCGAAGAATTAATAAAATAATTATTTCTTATAAATAAATTAAATAAATTATTACTCAACAAAAAATTAAAAGATGCAAATCTATTGATATTTTCCATGAAAAATTTGCAATAGTATATTTTCTTTTTGATTTGTTATCATTAACATTAACATAATACAAGTTTTTTATTGTAGCAAAATTACCACTATTTCACTTATCTATTATTATTGTGTAATTTGAAATTTTAAATTATTAAATAACAATTTTATTTACCGACTTAGCGCAGAAATTTTTTCAACTACTTTTTGCCGAGAGAAATTTTGTTTTAAACAAATAAACTCCTTAGAGCATCGATCAAAGTGAAAAAGGGAAAAGTTAGAGTAAAGCATGGAAAATATATTTTGGTAAAACAAAGTGATGAATGTTAGAATATTTTATTCTTCTAAATAATAAAAAATGAAATACATTAAGAATTTTCACAAAAGAAAGAAGTTTCTAGGAAGGAAATGATGTTTGAACGCGTTTGTTTAATAAGAAACAGGAGGATTGTATTCCTTGTGTTTATAAAAATCAAATTTGCAAAAGAAAGGTAACATTGAAGAACTGTCAAAATATTCTAATTTACAATACAAATTTTAATGCCATTAAAAATTTTATAAAAATTTATAAATAATTAAATAGTTAATTAAAAATTCAATCTTAAAATTATATATATCAAATTTTGTTATGTATAAAGAATCAAAATTAGATCGAAAAATTACAAGTGAATAATCATTATAAATTTATTTATGATTTCTTATTTTTTTTCTTAAATAAAATTATGTATTAAGAGAATCAAAAAAAAAATCATTAGGGCATTTTTTTATTGATTTAAATGAGTTAACATCAAATCATCAAAGAAAAGTGAAGAGGTAATTCTCAACTAATTATTTCTTTCTTTATACAGTATTTATCATAATTGTGTATTTTTGTATAGAAAAATTAACAAAAATTTTCATCAAGAGAATAATGAGAATCACAAAGATGTACTCGACCCAATTTGTCATTTAGTTTTGTTTTTAAATTTATTTATTTATTTTTAACAAAAATTTATAGAAAGGATAATTCAAAATATAAGTATGAAGTCTTAATTTAATATTTGGTATTCTTGTAAGCCGCTTGATCATGGAAAGATATATTAAATAGTATATATCATTTAGGTTTAGAAATTTTAATTAATATTTTCTAATTTTCTTTTTGTAAAATAATATGCTATCGAAGACAAGTATGGCATATACATATATTTATTTATTTGGTATAAGCATAAGCATTAAATATTTTATTAAAGTTTAAAAGTTTATTTTAAATTGATAAGCATATTGTCTCGAAGGTATGAGAATAATAATTATAATAACATCAATAGTGATAATTGTAATAATGGATGATGATTATGATTATGATCTAACGATGCGATGTGAGATTAATAACTTATTATAAATTTACTATACTACTATATAACAATTAAATGATGATAAAATAATTATTAATAATCTTTTGTTCTTCGAAAAATAATGTAAGCTTTTCTTATATAAGAAAAAGACGTCGAAAACTTTGCTAATATTAGATTCCAAATCATATCTTAAAATATCGTGCATAAATACTATCTCCAAAATCCGAGGAATTTCCTTTTATATTTTATTGTAATTTATTATATTAAGCGTGTAATAAAATTTACATATTACTTAAATTCCATTTGTGACTGAAGCTTTATTAACTCCAGCTTGACCATGTCTCTTGTCTTGCTTGAACTTATGGAATATTGTTCTAATTTCTTTCACTTTAAAGTCCTTATGTCAAAGTGTATCTTGGATACCTGATTCAAGTTTTGAATTATGAAATTTATTTTCCTTATAATAAATAATTTTTATTATAGTAGAATTCCAAAGTTGAAATATTAAAAAGACATATATAATGAAGATATGATATTTAGCACAGCAAATGCACTGTCTTGTTTATTCATGCTAACCCATGTCAGTTACCTTTGACCAAGTACAAACACGAATTATTAAGTACTTTAGATTTTTGAAATATCAAGGCAATAATGATTTATTTTAGATGAGTATTGGTCCACTTCAATTTTTATAAAAGCTATACTTCATAATCCAGTGAGCGAATAAAATAAATAAATAAATAAATAAAATAATAAATTATTCTATATCAAATATAATGATAAGATCAAATAAAATATAGCATATTTAAAACCAAAATACATTATTTAATTCTAAATCAAATATTTAATTAATTCCTAGTGAATTCCATTTCTTGAATCTCATTTTCTTTATCTTCAACTACAAAACAATTAAAGAAATAAATTACCAATTATATTATCAGGAATTGAATTAAATTATTATTTCTTACAAAATTACTTATTCTTCAGGCTTTATAAGTTTAGGTATAAGTCTACTTGTGTATATTGCTTCAGGATGCACTTCATTTGGATCATATTGAATGAAATTTTTGTTCAATTCATCTGTTTTCATTTGTTCTTCATTACAACAAAATTCGGAAAGTTGAGATTTCAATTCTTCAGCAGTTGGCCGATCGAGAGGTTCAATATTCCAACATTTTTCCATTAAATTCTTGAGGTATTGAGGGATTTTGCACTTAATTTCGGGTTTAAGCCCATTGCAAATGTTTATTGCAAGATTTTCATCATGTGGAACATTATAAAATGGTGGATAACTAGTGAAAACTTCTAACATAATCATACCAAAAGAAAATATGTCAGATGCTTGAAAGTATTCTCCTCTATTCAAAGTTTCAGGTGCCATGTATGGAATTATGCCATAAACTTTTTCAGGATTTTTTTCAGAAACTGGTTTGCACAATCCAAAATCAGTAATATAACTTCTAGTTAAATTTTGATTAACTATATTACCAGAATGAAAGTCTTTATGCATAAATCCCATTTCATGGATATTTGCAAGTCCATTTACAATAGTCAATAAAATTTCAATTTTTTCTCTCCAAGTCAATTCTTTAAACGTTTGATTCAACAGTTTTCGAAGACTACCATACCTTGCATAGTTCATAACTATCACATATTCATTTTTTGTTGGGTTTTTAGTGATTCCATATATTGCAATTGCATTTTTACCTCGAAATTTAAGTTGATTTTTAATCTAAAATATTTATTAACATATATAAAATATAATTATTATAATTTGAAATTTTGAATGTTCAACTTAATAAATGAATTAAAATAATGAAAAATCAAATAACATGAAATATTTACCTCTTGCAAAAATTCATTTTTATCTGTGGATTTATCAAGACTTTTTAAGCAAACAACTTGATTTAAGGATCTGTTCCAGTTTTTTGTTTCATAATTCCAAGATAAAATATGCCCATCAATCCATTTTGCTTTGTATACTATGCTGAAACCCCCCTTAGCAACGTATGTGACATCATCAAGTCTATCAAATGGAATCCACTCAAGAATTCCTTGATGTTTGTTTGCATTTAGTTGTATATGCAGAATGAATTTATCAATTTCACTATCTCCACTTGTCCATTTATCAAATTCATTTTGAAATCGTTTAGCATTACATGAATTGCACCAATTTCTTCCAGTATTATCTTGATTACATTCAATACACTTTCCAGGGTCTCTAAAAAAATTATTGATTGATAGCTGATTATAGTATAGAATTAAATTGAAAAATTGCTTTCAATAATTGTGAATCAAATACTCACATACTGTAATATAATGCACACGCATGGATTTATAATTGATTAGAGAATTGTAATTGATAAAAAACATTAATTTCAATTATTATGAATCTAAATACTCACTTTCTGTAAATAATGGGCATACAATTGATATATAATTGATTATAGAAGTGCTGTTTATATTGAATTAAATTGAAATACCAAATATAAATACTCACTTGCTGCAATATAATATGCATATAATTGATTAGAGAAGTGTCATTGGTATTGAATTAAATTGAAACATTGATTTGAATCTAAATACTCACTCGCTATAAAACATTATGCACATATAATTAATTTATAATTAATTAGAGAAATGTAATTGACATTGTACTAAATTGAAAATTTCATTTCAATAACTACGAATCAAAATACTCACAAACTGTAATGTGTGCATACAATTGATTTATAAATTGATTAGAGAAGTGTCATAGATGTTGTACATTGATTTCAATAATTGTGATCCAAATACTCACGAACTAAATTGATATAATTTGCATACAATAGAATTATAATTGATTAGAGAAGTGTAATTGATATTGAATTAAATTGAAACATTTATTTCAATAATTATGAATCTAAATACTCACTCGCTGTAATATTATCATATAATTGATTTACAATTGATTAGAGAAGTGTTATTGATGATGAATTATGTTGAAACATCGGTTTCAATAATTATGAATCTAAATACTCACAAACTGTAATATAATGTAGATACAATTGATTTATAATTGATTAGAGAAGTAAAAAAAAACAATGATTTAAATGATTATGAATCTAAATACTCACAAACTGTAATATAATATGCATAAGATTGATTAATCATTGAATTAATTATAGAAGTGTCAATGATATTGAACTAAATTGAAACATTGATTTCAATAATTATGAATCTAAATACTCACAAACTGTGCATACAATTTATTGATTAGAGAAGTGTCATTGATATTGAATTAAATTGAAACATTGATTTCAATAATTATGAATACTCACTCACTGTAATATGATGTGCATAATATGAATTATTAGAGAAGTGTTATTGATATTGAATTAAATTGAAACATTGATTTCAGTTCGATTATTATGAATACTCACTCGCTGTAATATTATGTGCATACAATTGATTTATAATTGATTAGAGAAGTTGATATTGAATTAAATTGAAACATTTGTTTCAATAATTATGAATCTAAGTACTCACTAACTGTGATAATATAATATAATGGGCATACAATTAATTTATAATTGATTAGAGAAGTGTTATTGATGTTGAATTAAATTGAGCCATTAATTTCAATAACTATGAACCTAAATACTCACAGACTGTAATATAATACAATTGATTTATGGTTGATTAGATAAGTGTTATTGTTGTTAAATTAAATTAAAACATTGATTTCAAATAATTATGGATCTAAATACTCACTCACTGTGCATATAATTGATTAGAATTATTATATAATATGGTTGATTGATTAAAACTTGGATTTAAATTTTTATACTTACAAGCTAATTATTTAATATACATAAGATTAATTTAAAGAAGTATTATTTGATATTGAATATTGAATTTAACTTTAATTTTAATAAATATGAATCTAAAATACTCACGAACTGTACGTATTATCGATTAATAATTGATTTATTATTAACAATATATTTTCTAAAAAAAATTGATTTTAAAAATAATTTAGAATGTTATAATATGCCTACTCGCTAAAATTATCTTCGCTATCTACTCTTCTCTTTAATTTTTTCACTATTCTCTTTACTTTTTCCATTCTTCTCTTTAATTTTTTCAATTTTTAAAATCTCTAAAAATGACGAAAAAAAGGATTCTTTTAAGTAAATAGATTTCGTTTTGTTATGCATTGTACAACACAATAACATAATTTGAGGAGATTCTTTTATTTAAAAATATGAAATATATACGGAATGTAAGATCATTTGAATTTTTTTACTTAAAAAACACAGTATGACTAAAAATAAAATAACGATATTGTTAGATTAATTTGTAATAAATAAAAATTTAAATGCATAAATATGATAAAAGAGAAATAATTAAAATTTGATTAATTTAAATATTTTAAATAGTTTTAAAAAATTTAACCAATCAATTATGAAAGATTAGATATCTTATAACATATCTTAGGTCCTAGAAAGTAATGAAATTGCAAATTGAACAAATAATTTTTTTCATAAATTTTAATTTCTTGCTCAAGCACAGCAAGCTTTTTTTTAAGTAATCCTAAAATAGTTTGGGCTTTTTTAAAGAAAATCGACTCCTCAATTATTTAAATCCTAAGAATGATGAAAATTTTGAAAAAGAACTTGAAGAATTAACAAAATCTACTTCTTCTTTAAGTATGGGTAAATAATACTAGATTTTATAATTTTTTTATAATTTAAGACCTGCAATTTAGTATATAATTATTTTACATAATATTATAGCTTAATATTTGTTACACTTTTATGTATTTAGTTATAATAAAATATTATACCTTATTTTATCAATAGATATGTATCTCAAGATAAATGTAATTATTCTAAGAACTTTTTGTTGCATAAAAATTATATCCAAATAATTTATTATTTATTCTTATTCTTTACTCTCCTAATTCATCGTTTAAAAAAATATCAAATGATTTTGCTCTTGAAAATGAAGTTGATTATTCAATGTCCCAGTTGAAGTTGGAGAAAGTTCATTCTTATAATTTACAATATAATGATTCTTTCATATAAATATCTTATAAAAACGGTTAAATTATTTAAGTAAGTAATTCCAAGATTTCATCAATTAATTAAAAATGTTTATTTAAAATTTATAATATATAATTTATTAAAATGTAACTTATAATTTCCTACAGAGATGGCTCCATGAATTTTGTAAGCTTTAGACATTAATTATAAATATTTCATAATGCACAATGTAGGATGATGAAGATATAATTAAATAAAAATTATAGGAATTAAAATAATTGTGACGATAATTATAATTAATTAAATTTTCTAATAATAATCATAAATAAAGGTTAATTTTATTTTAAATAATAAAAAATTTATTCAATTATTATCATCGGTTGTTATTGTGATTTGAATTATTATTGTTATTGCTAAGATCCATTAAATGCTTAGAACAATAAATGAACTCCTATCAATAATACAAGTAATATATTATTTAAAAAGTAGGGATAATAATTTTAATAATCCTCATCACCACACCATTATGTAACTCATAATAATTCGACTTAGAAAATGAGATAACAATAATAATTATATATCAACACAAATGATATTATTATAAGAAATGATTATTGTTAATTATGAAGATTATTATAATAATCGATAACAACAACATTGTAATTAAATACTTAGGGTTAACTAAATAAAAGTATTGATCAATAAAAATAATTACCATATATTACATAATATCAATGCTCTTTATTACAAATTAAACATGATTTTTGCCATTTTTTCCCGATGCGACATGCATGACATGATTAAAAAAAAATATAGCCTTTATTATACTAAATGGGTTATTGATAGGATTGATAGACAAAACTGGAGAGTGATCCGGAATTTGCTTTAATTACCTCTTCAAGTGGAACTCTGGATCTTTCAAATTTTCACACTATGATGAACTCTATTGCTCTGATAATTTACGTGACAAATTCCTACTTCTCCAAACTAGTTCTACTTCATCTACTTTTGTATATATAAAAATAATGTTAAGTATAAAAGAATACAAGATAATTTCAAATGTTTAAGTAATGAGATAATTTCAAGATGTTTCGTAATATTAATTGTATTATTATTATTTCCATTATTGTTGTTTCCGCTGTTGTAATGATTTCATTATTTGAAGTTATTGATGATGAATTTATATTTATCGAACTTCCGCCACTTTTATTGATTTCATTAATTATTATCAGTACCACCATTTTTACCATTATTATGATGATTATAATTATGATTATTATGTTTATAACGTGTAGTTAGATACTGTGGATAATAACAGTTTAAGTAATACATTTTGTAATTGGGAAAATAATCGAACGCTAATTATTAAATATTTATTGATTTGATTTGATATTTATTAAGGATAATAATAACAAAATGATAATAAAATAACGTAACAAAATAATAATAACGAAAAAAAAAGAGGATAACTAAAGTATTTCAATTCTCTCCACTTTTTCTCTTTCCAAATTCTTCTTTATTTGTAATTTATAATAACTATCTTTATTATCCTTCATATTATTATTGTTGTTGTTCTTTTGTTGATCATTTTTATTATTTATTACGTATAACACTCAAATTACTTTGTTGACTTTGCTGACATTCGAATCCCATCACCTTTCGATTTGTCATTTTTTCATTTCTTCGATTTCTTACCAACATTTCCAAGTGCTCAAATTGATATAAACAAATTTAAGATATCAATCTCCGGCTTCTTGAATTGAATTTGGAACTTTACAAGTTAAATTCTGAAAAATAGAAATATCAATAGTTGACGTTGATTGGCTTGAGATTGTTGTTTCCGTGATTCAGGTGCTGAATTATTACTATTACTACCACCCACCATTATTATTATTACTATCATTGATGATGTTATGAATATTATTTTTGTCCCGTGAAATCCGTGGAATCGATATCAAATTTTATTATGATTAGTATTATTTGAATATTTCTATTTATGCAATTGGTGGCGTTAGAAGTAGCGAGTTATTTCGTTTTGAAATGTGATAATAATCCATTGGTTATTAATCCTGTTATGATATAGAATTAAATGATGATGTAGAATTAAATATACTACGAAATATAATAATAAAAAATATAAATTAAAATTCGGAATTGGAGGTAATCAATTAATTTCACGTACCACATTTTTCAAAATTCTTTATATCACTTAATTCTCCAAGACTGGTCAAAATAACAAGATTATATATCCAAATATACAGTATATAAATATCAATAAATATATTAGAGTGCGATGATGATGTTGTGGTGAATAAGTGAATTATTATATTCTTTGTGTACTCGTCATATAATATATAATCATAACAATACCTTTTGACAGGGAAATACGATCAATGGTAGGTTCACGTCGGCTATATTATTATTAATATTATTAATTAGTTGTTATTATTAATTTATTATATTGTCGTTATTATCTAATAAATAAATGGATAAATAAAAAAATTATAATGGATAATCAATAAAATACCTAATTCCATTCCATCACGACAATACTCAACATATATATATATACTAATGTTAAATAGAGTCCAATTTCCGTATTAACATCTTCCTTATATGCTGTGTTATCCAGATGATTAAATTATTAAATAATGATAGTATGATTTAACTGTGATTAACTGTAATTGATACGTGATATTCACAATATTCATTAATGTCGACAAAAATAATATTACAATAATAATGAAAATATAATATAATATATAAAAGGAGATACCTATTGATTAAGCTTGATAATAAAGTTCTTAGTAATTTATTATTTTCAATTATCCATTCTAATTGCTAATTAAAAATATTAAAATAATTATTAACAATTATTATTATTATGAATTATTTAATTATTATAATAAATATCTATGCAATCATCATCATTATTATCATTATTATCATTAATCATTATTTATAAAACTTTCTCGCAGAAGAAAATCTTTTAGCAGGATCGTGCTCTAAATTCGAAATTATACCATATTTATCCACGCTGAAAATTATTTTTAATTAAATAAATTCAGTTAATTAATAATTTTCAAATTATTAATTATTTTTAATTAAATTAATTAATTAAATTGAATTAATTGAATAAAAATAGAATAAATTACAAATAATAATAATAGTACATATACCTCATTAATTTCGACTTACCATAACTATAAAACTCATCAATTTCTTTATAAACGTCATCACTATCGCATAAATTCTTTTTGCTAAAGGTAATTAATGTGATGTCAAGTAATTAAATTAATTATAGTAATGCAATGATATTTAATAGTTATAAATAAATATAATAAAGGTACCTTTTGCTTATTGGGAAATTGCTTTTAGCCGAAAGTTACCAAATCTTTAGTTATTATTTTTTCAGGTACTTGATAATGCGTTTAAAACTGGTGCTGTCGTAATTGTAGTCGCGTTGTTAGAAATTGTATTGGTGGTTTTTTAATTTTAATATTAGTCCAAAAAAATAAGTTATTAACATATAATATTTTATAATATTCTACAAACTCATTATTATAAAAAACCTATCAATTTCCTTTTTTAGTCATAAGAAATCAAATAAATCCACCCACATGATTTAACCAAAATTTGAAATAACAAAAAGTTTAAATATATATGTATAAAGTATGCATGATGTCTTGTCTGTAAAGAATTTAAGGGAATTTCAAAGTATGTGTTAATAAAAATAATGGTTATATGATACCCGAACGCTATACGAATGCGCGATTTTATTTTTTTTTCATTTTATTATAATTCATAAATAACTATTTAAATCATATAAAAGTTTCATTTATTATATTTCAATATATCAATTTTCAATTAGATGAAGATTCGCACACAGAACACCTGCAACGGAACCCATAAGTTGTCTCGAGAGTTTGACGAGCGTGCTTAGTACTGCCAGATGTGTTACCGAACATAATAAGGTCAATCCCTTTCGTATAATTAGTAAATATTTGTTCTCCTTTTTTTATGTTACGAATTGCTTCGACTTGTGTTGAAAGATTCATGTCAAACATAAATGGATCTCCACGTTGAATTTCTCTAGATACATCATCCGTATGATTGGCATTTGAATCACAATGATGGTTGAAAAGGGAGATTATAGGGTACAATCGTCCCGTTCCTGTCATAGGGTTTAATAAATTACAATTGGGTTTGATCTTCCTATAAATTGTTAGATAGATCCATGGTTCGTATCGTAAATCAAAAACGGGAATTTCCAATAATTTCATTAATTCAAAGTAGAAGTTAATAGCAATAGGACCATGCTGGAACCATGCAGTTGAATGTTGGAAGGGAAAAAGGTGCTTGATCTCTTCAATGTCCAAAGGACAAATATCTCGTTGTTTGGCGATTGCAAATATTTTGAGAACAAGTAGAAGAGAAGATCCAGAGGATTTATATTCTTTTTTAACAATTTCATAAAGCGAATTAAGATTTTTTCCACAGATGGCACGATGATACAACTCCCAAGCTTTTTCAAAACAATCACGATTACAAAAGAATTCGGAACAATTTGATTTCGGGCAAGAGAACTTTTTCGAACTGATTGGTTTGTTGCAAAAATCACATTGCTGTTGACCAGGAGTATGAACTGAAATAAGTGGTTTTTCGTCAAGCAAGATGGTTCCTTTTTTTATATCCCTTGTTGCCACTATGCCAAATTCGCGTTCTTGCGAAGCATCGGGAAAGCTAACTAGTGCAACTTTGATACTCTTTCCAGAGATCTTTTCCAAAAGTTTCTGAACAGAAGCGAGACTCTCTTCAGTACAACGCTCTTGATTACGGATGTCCCACGGGTAAGCTCCACGGCTTGGAAACTTGCACATTTTTCTAACTTGTTCAACCAATGTGTACCGATCTGATCCCATATTCTTCAAAAACATAATATCTTGGAAATGTTTTTTAGAATAGCGATCCTTTTCACGTTCCCACGAATTCCAATCAACACCAGCCACTGGTCGCCTATTAACAATTTGAGATAGTCTCTCCAATTCTATTGCAGCTGATCCATATTCATCACTCTTGGCCAATGCCTCCGCCTTTCTCCATCCACTTTTACAAAATAATATCAGATCAGCATCATCATATTTGCCACTAATAATCTTTGGTTCAATGAAAGAGAGAGCATTAGTGGCATCGGCTATCGCAAGTTCAGGATACTCGAGTTTAATAAAGGTTTGTGCACGGTTTGACCATAATCGTGGATCTTCAGGTGCAACTTCAATTCCTTTAGTATACTCTTGTCGTGCGGTCTCGAATTCTCCGTTAACAAATGCTTTATTGCCTTTTTCTCGGTAATTCATTATCTGGGAAAAACATTGAAGCAATCATGCTAATAAAGGTTAAATTTAAATTTCGAATCACGTGGTTCCTTTGTTGTATTTTTTTAAAAAATATATATCGAAATAATTTTTTTTCAATTTCTTAAATAAATTACGTAGAAAAAAAAGTTTTATAGATAATATTGGAAAATGCTAGATTTCATCCTTGTATTCGTGCCAATCGTAAATGTTTTACATTTTAATCTTGATTTAAAATTGATTAATATTTAAATTTGAATTCATATTAGTACCCAAAAAGTGTCGAATGCTGACCCTAAAATTATTGAATGGAAACAAAATTCTTGTGTGCACGAGGCATATTCGAAGTTATGGAAAATTGATAGCAACAAACTTGTCTCTATTAATAAGATTATTATGAAGGCCTCGCCAAAAGGAACTGGGGAAGATCTTCATTAATTACGTTTAACTTACATCAGATTCACGTGGGAGAGATATTCGTTATACATCTAGAAACGTTGCACGATTTTCTTAGTAAGTAAAAATCCGAATTAAGTTTACTAATTATTAATTATTTTCACAAATTAATTTCCGACAACAATGAATCAGTAAGTATTTCCTCAAAAATATCAAATGTTGTACCGTATTAAAAAAAAATCGAGCACTTATGTAGGGCATATTATACCGGATATAAAAATAAATCGCTATATTAAACTGCAATTAATTAAAGTTATTTATATAATATCCGAGAATTTATGTAAAAATATAACGTCGTAACAAATACTTAACCAATAACTTAACGATAAATTTATTGTGATTCATTTAAATCTATTATTATCACATTTGCGTTATAATGGGTATTTTATAAATATGTGATTTTTTNGCCTCGCCAAAAGGAACTGGGGAAGATCTTCATTAATTACGTTTAACTTACATCAGATTCACGTGGGAGAGATATTCGTTATACATCTAGAAACGTTGCACGATTTTCTTAGTAAGTAAAAATCCGAATTAAGTTTACTAATTATTAATTATTTTCACAAATTAATTTCCGACAACAATGAATCAGTAAGTATTTCCTCAAAAATATCAAATGTTGTACCGTATTAAAAAAAATCGAGCACTTATGTAGGGCATATTATACCGGATATAAAAATAAATCGCTATATTAAACTGCAATTAATTAAAGTTATTTATATAATATCCGAGAATTTATGTAAAAATATAACGTCGTAACAAATACTTAACCAATAACTTAACGATAAATTTATTGTGATTCATTTAAATCTATTATTATCACATTTGCGTTATAATGGGTATTTTATAAATATGTGATTTTTTGCAACAATTTTCAAAGTAAATTCCAATAAAAATTACAATTTTTTCGAAGAAGCCAACTTTTACCTACACGCGAACAAAAAAATGTCATTTTATGGAACATGCCCAGAATGCAATCAAGAATTTACTGATTATAGTTGGTGCAAATCGTGTAATTCGAAACATTCCCAAAATGATTTTAAAAAGTGGACAAGTGGAAATAACACAATAGATAAGCTTATTCTTGATGCTCAACAAAATGCAACTAATGGGCGTGAAGTTATAGAATGGATATCTTATAATAGATTTAAAAATATTAAAGAAATAGCAAAGGGTGGATTTGGAACAATATATAAAGCTAAGTGGATTTACGGACCAATTGAATCATGGGACGTTGAAAATCAATGGTGGAAAAGATGGGGTCAACAGGATGTAGCATTAAAAAAGTTTAGTAATTCTTTTGCAAGTTTAAATGAGGAATTCTTAAATGAGGTAAAATATTTATTAATTTTGGATATACAGATTTTTTTTTAAATTATATTTTACATTAACATTTATTATAAAATAAAATATGAATATTATTTAGATAACAATTCACTTAAAAACATCGAAAGATTTAGCTTCTCTCCGATTTTATGGAATTACACAAGATCCAGAAACAAACGAATATATTATGGTTTTAGAATATATGAGAGGTGGAAATCTTAGAGATTATTTGAAAAATAATTTTAATAATATTAATTGGAAAATAAAATTAGGCCTTTTAAAAGAATTAGCATCTAAGCTTAAAAATATTCATGAATTAGACATAATTCATCACGATTTTCATCCCGGAAATATTTTATCATATATTTTCGAAAATAGTTTATTAAAAATTTCAGATTTTGGTCTAAGTAAGTTAATAGGACAAGATATAAAAAATCCAGAAAAAAGACAAATTTTTGGAGTTTTACCCTATATAGATCCAGAAGTATTAAGTGGAGAAGAATATACCAAAGCATCTGATGTTTATTCTTTTGGTATTATAGCTTATGAGATAGTTACTGGTTTTGCACCATACTATGATATTCCACATAATAAAGATTTAGCAAGAAAAATATGTAATGGATTACGACCAAAAATTCCATTTCATATCCCAAAATTGATTACAAGGTTAATTATGAGATGTTGGGATTCTCGAGTTATTCATCGTCCCACTTTTGAAGAATTGAATGAAGAATTGCAGGATTACTTTCATGATTATTGTTATCGACATAATTTTCTTTACAAAAAAAAAAATAATAATAATAATAAAGAAATTGTAATTCAGATTAAACAAGCTGAAAATTTTTCTAAAAATCAAGAAAAAGGGCTGATTAGAGACAATAAGGTAAAATCATCAATAAATTCTACAACTCCAACCCCAATAACTCCATTGAATTATAAAACACATCCAGAAGCAATTTACACCAGTAGACTCCTCAATTATTCAAATCTTCCAAAGCCTAAAAATGATAAAAATTTTGAAAAGGAACTTGAAGAATTAACGAAATCTACATCTGCTTTAAGTGTTGGTAAGTATCAATTATATTTTCATATATTATATTTTATAACTTTTTTTTTTATAATTTAAAAACAATAATTTATTTCTATCTTTATTTAGTTGCTTCTAAACCCGTTGGTAGAAATTTTTTTACAACCATTTTACATAATATTTTAGCTTAATATTTGTTACATTTTTATGTATTCATTCAACTCGATTATAATAAATTATTTTAATAATAAATATCTCGGGATAAATGTATTTTATCTTAAGATTTTTTGTTGCATAAAAAATTATATCAAATTTATTTTAAATTTTATAATATATAATTAAATCCTAAAGAGAAAGAAGAGTTTTACTAATTTAATAAACGAAACACTGGTTGCATTGGCGTATTTTCGTAATATATCTTGAAATCTTTGGTAATTTGATATGTTTTTCTTATTAATTGAATTGTTATGTTATTACCATTTTTATTGTTATTGCCAAATCCACTCAATGCTTAAGTATTTAGAAGAATAAAAGAATAGGGATGATAATTTTGAAACACCATCAAGTAACTCACATAATAATTTGAATTAGAAGCAATACTTTTCCTCTTGAAATGATTCACAATTATATTATTATTTTAATTTATTATAGTTATAATTATCATTATTCCTGCAATTATCATTGTTAATAACAATACAAAAGTTTCCCGCAGAAGAAAATCTTTTAGCAGGTTATATGTTCGAAATTGTGCCGAATACTACACGAATGCACAAAAAAAAAAAGAAAGGCAATTTATTTTATTCTTATTTTCATTTTATTATAATTTCATAAATAATTATTCAAATCGCATAAAGGTTTCTCAATTTATTATATTTCAATATATCAATTTTTAATAAGATGAAGATTCACACACAGAACACCTGCAACGGAACCCATAAGTCGTCTCGAGAGTTTGACGGGCGTGCTTAGTACTGCCGGATCTGTTACCGAGCATACTAAGGTCATTCCCTGTGAAATCCATGTAATTAGTAAATATTTGTTCTCCTTTTTTTATATTACGGATTGCTTTGACTTGTGTTGAAAGAACAGTGAAAAAAACAAATGGTTCTCTACGTTGAATTGCTCTAGATACATCATCTGTATGACTGGCATTTGGATCACAATGATGGTTGAAAAGGGAGATTATAGGGTATAATTGTCCCGTCCCTGTCATAGGGCTAAATAAATTACAATTGGGTTTGATCTTCCTATAAATTGTTAGATAGATCCACGGTTCGTATCGTAAATCAAAAACGGAAATTTCCAATAATTTCATTAATTCAAAGTAGAAGTCGATAGCAATAGGACCATGCTGGAACCATGCAGTTGAATGTTGGAAGGGAAAAAGGTGCTTGATCTCTTCAATGTCCAAGGGACAAATATCTCGTTGTTTGGCGATGGAAAATATTTTGAGAACAATTAGAAGAGAAGAGCCAGAGGATTTATGTTCATAATTAACAATTTCATAAAGCGAATTAAGATTTTTTCCACAGATGACACGATGATACAACTCCCAAGCTTTGTCAAAACAATCACGATTACAAAAGATTTCGGAACAATTTGATTTCGGGCAAGAGAACTTTTTCGAACTGATTGGTTTGTTGCAAAAATCACATAGCCGTTGACCAGGAGTATGAATTGAAATAAGTGGTTTTTCGTCAAGAAAGATGGTTCCTTTTTTTATATCCTTTGTTGCCACTATGCCAAATTCGTGTTCTTGCGAAGCATCGGGAAAGCTAACTAGTGAAACTTTGATGTTCTTTCCAGAGATCTTTTCTAAAAGTTTCTGAACAGAAGCGAGACCCTCTTCGGTGCAACGCTCTTGATTACGGATGTCCCACGGATAAGCTCCACGGCTTGGAAACTTGCACATTTTTCTAATTTGTTCAATCAATGTGTACCGATCTGATCCCATATTCTTCAAAAACATAATATCTTGGAAATGTTTTTTAGAGTAGCGATCCTGTTCACGTTCCCATGCATTCCAATCAACACCTGCCACTGGTCGCCTATTAGCAATTTGAGATAGTCTCTCCAATTCTACCACGGCTGATCCATATTCATCACTCTTGACCAATGCCTCCGCTTTTCTCCATCCACTTTTACAAAATAATATCAGATCAGCATCATCATATTTTCCACTAATGATCTTTGGTTCAATGAGAGAGAGGGCATTAGTGGCATCGGCTATCGCAAGTTCAGGATACTCGAGTTTAATAAAGGTTTGTGCACGGTTTGACCATAATCGTGGGTCTTCAGGTGCAACTTCAATTCCTTTAGTATACTCTTGTCGTGCGGTCTCGAATTCTCCGTTAACAAATGCTTTATTGCCTTTTTCTCGGAAATTCATTATCTGGGAAAAACATTTAAGAAATCATTCTAATAAAAGTTTAAATTCAAATTTCGAATCACGTGGTTCCCTTGTTGTCCATATTTGTAGAATACTTTTAACTTACATTAGATCCATGAGATTTTCTTGGTAAGCAATTATCATTATTAAATTAATTTCTGACTAAAATACAATTTGGATTCTCAAAAAATTTCCTATTTAGTTTAAACAATGGGAACGTGACGATCAGAAATTTCTAAGAACATTCTTTTTCTTCTGTTTGACGAAAATCTTTCCCAAGTATTAATGTCACCTTCCTTAAAAATATTAAATGTTGTACCGTATTAAAAAAAATCAACAATTAACAAACATTTACTATATTAAACTGAAATTAATTAAAGTTATTTTATATAATATCCGAGAATTTAAAAATATGAAGTCGTAACAAATAACTTAACAAATAACTTAACAATAAATTTATTGTAATTTATTTAAATCTATTATTAGCACATTTGAATATTTTATAAATAAGCAATAAAATATCAATGTGATTTTTTGCAGCAATTTTCAATTAAAGTAAATTCAAATAAAAATTACAATTTTTTCAAAGAAGCCAACTTTTACCTACACGCGAACAAAAAATGTCATTTTATGGAATATGCCCAGAGTGCAATCAAGAATTTAATGATTATAATTGGTGCAAATTGTGTAACTCGAAACATTTCCAAAATTATTTTAAAAAATGGACAAGTGGAAATAACACAATAGATAAGTTTATTCTTGATGCTCAAAAAAATGCGACTAATGGGCGTGAAGTTATAGAATGGATATCTTATAATAGATTTAAAGATATTAAAGAAATAGCAAAGGGTGGATTTGGAACAATATATAAAGCTAGGTGGATTTACGGACCAATTGAATCATGGGACGTTGAAAATCAATGGTGGAATAGATGGGGTCAACAGGATGTAGCATTAAAAAAGTTTAGTAATTCTTTTGCAAGTTTAAATGAGGAATTCTTAAATGAGGTACAATATTTATTAATTTCAGATATACAGATTTTTTTTTAAATTATATTTTACTAACATTTATTATAAAATAAAATATGAATATTATTTAGATAACAATTCACTTAAAAACATCGAAAGATTTAGCTTCTCTCCGATTTTATGGAATTACACAAGATCCAGCAACAAACGAATATATTATGGTTTTAGAATATATGAGAGGTGGAAATCTTAGAGATTATTTGAAAAATAATTTTAATAATATTAATTGGAAAATAAAATTAGGCCTTTTGACAGAATTAGCATAAATTCGCGGCTTGTGTAACAACCAGTCAAAATTATTATACGGAAAAAGGACGATATTTCCGATTGACATAATAAAAGTGAAAGTCATTGATTTTTCAAAATCCGCGATCTACATATTGTCGCGGTCTGCGCAGAACAATATGAAGAGTTACGCAAATCAGCCTCAATAAACTCAAGATTATCACACGACAATTCAATGTTTGACTAACGCACTTCTCTTGTGCACAATTTCACGAAGCAGGCAATCAGTCGATCTAAACCTGCTTACTAACGCTCTTAACCAATGCAATTTCGTGTAATATCTGAAGGTTCGATGAGCAAGTGGAGTAAAAGTACCTTTATTACTGCTTGCACACTACCAAAATTGATAGACCTTTTTAGAGTAGCTTTTCAGAGAAATGAAAGTAGTTTATTAAAAGTATTTATAAAGATTTGTTACAAAAGTATAACAATAGAGATATATTACTGCTTTGGCATATCTTATCCCTGTTGCTATGCGAAAGTTTATTTTATTACAAGATAATTTTAGAATTATTAGGTCACTATAGGATCATTTATTATTAGAATTAACTATTGCGAAGAAATTATTTATTATTTTTATTATTAATCAAAAATCAAAAAAAAAGTCTATTACAAAATAAAAGAATATTTTAGAACTATTTCAATTATTATTAAGATTGTAAGAAGATTTATTATAATTTTGAGTATAAAATTGAATAAAAAAAAATGTTTGCCCAAAAGGAATCTCTCGTTTTTCTTTCACACCGCAGCTATTTTTATAAACCTTCTTCTTGTTTACCGTCATCCCTGTCATCTATAAAAAAACACGTTTTTGTGCCAGGATGAGTAAACAGTCATCCTTGGCGATAGATGACACTTATCCAAATAGTGACACATATCATCCTCTATCATCCCCCGTGATTTTCGCATTCCTCGTGCCACCTCAGACATTTCCTCCTTCAAAGGGGAGCTCCTGCGACCACAATTCCGGTTCCACATCCATTGTTCCTTCTATTATTTGTAAACTTATGGTCTCACACAGCTGCAGGAACCTTTCAAATTCGGAACTAGGTAACTTGTGGATCCAATCAGGGGAGAGACGGCAAAACTTCTTCGTATAGGGCGTCCTGATTTTCTGGAAGAGTGCTCTTACCCTTAAAGCTATCTGGTACGTGCGTTGACCGTTTTGGTAAGAGATTTCCTGTAGCTTCCGTTTTACTGAGACAGCCGTTTGTGCTATTTGCACATCTGATATATAATTTCCAAGCCGTCGGTATGCGTTCATCCTCTGTCCGTTTCCGTTGTTTGGGCTTGTTGCTATGGAGGCTAGTTCTTCTATGTCTTGGTCTGGTACGGCCTCCGTGAGGTCATATTCTTCTTCGACGGCTGTTATGACGTCCATCGCATAAAGTAATAGGGTATCATTATTCGGGGGTCTCTCAATTCTTGTTACACTATTCCCTGTCGTTAAATATGCCCTGGTGTGGTCTATAATCAGCTGAGTCCCAGGTATCGACTGCAGTTCTTCTTGTATTTTGTGGACGCTTTCGTAGAAGTTCAAGATGATTTGGAAGGAGTTCATGTTGGAGTTTTGGTGGGTTGGGGAAAAGATTCTTATGCAGGTTTTTCATGTCTGATAGAGGTTTCTAGCAATTTCCATTATTGTGCCCCTGTCATCTCACGTGTGATGAAGTCTCTTTGTTTATAAGGTTTCAATCGGTTTCCATGTACGGGGCGATTGTTGAGTATCTCTCCATTTATGGTTTGTAGTATGTACGATCCGTTTCCCAAAATTCGGTGGATAAAGAAAGGACCTGACCACCTATCTCGAAACTTGTCTCCGTGGACGTTTTGTAAGTCAGACCGGTATTCTAGNCACGCGAACAAAAAATGTCATTTTATGGAATATGCCCAGAGTGCAATCAAGAATTTAATGATTATAATTGGTGCAAATTGTGTAACTCGAAACATTTCCAAAATTATTTTAAAAAATGGACAAGTGGAAATAACACAATAGATAAGTTTATTCTTGATGCTCAAAAAAATGCGACTAATGGGCGTGAAGTTATAGAATGGATATCTTATAATAGATTTAAAGATATTAAAGAAATAGCAAAGGGTGGATTTGGAACAATATATAAAGCTAGGTGGATTTACGGACCAATTGAATCATGGGACGTTGAAAATCAATGGTGGAAAAGATGGGGTCAACAGGATGTAGCATTAAAAAAGTTTAGTAATTCTTTTGCAAGTTTAAATGAGGAATTCTTAAATGAGGTAAAATATTTATTAATTTCAGATATACAGATTTTTTTTTAAATTATATTTTACTAACATTTATTATAAAATAAAATATGAATATTATTTAGATAACAATTCACTTAGAATCGTCGAAAGATTTAGCTTCTCTCCGATTTTATGGAATTACACAAGATCCAGAAACAAACGAATATATTATGGTTTTAGAATATATGAGAGGTGGAAATCTTAGAGATTATTTGAAAAATAATTTTAATAATATTAATTGGAAAATAAAATTAGGCCTTTTGACAGAATTAGCATAAATTCGCGGTTTGTGTAACAACCAGTCAAATTTATTATACGGAAAAAGGACGATATTTCCGATTTACATAATAAAAGTGAAATTCATTGATTTTTCAAAATCCGCGATCTACATATTGTCGCGGTCTGCGCAGAACAATATGAAAAGTTACGCAAATCAGCCTCAATAAACTCAAGATTATCACACGACAATTCAATGTTTAACTAACGCACTTCTCTTGTGCACAATTTCACGAAGCAGGCAATCAGTCGATCTAAACCTGCTTACTAACGCTCTTAAACAATGCAATTTCGTGTAATATCTGAAGGTTCGATGAGCAAGTGGAGTAAAAGTACCTTTATTACTGCTTGCACACTACCAAAATTGATAGACCTTTTTAGAGTAGCTTTTCAGAGAAATGAAAGTAGTTTATTAAAAGTATTTATAAAGATTTGTTACAAAAGTATAACAATAGAGATATATTACTGCTTTGGCGTATCTTATCCCTGTTGCTATGCGAAAGTTTATTTTATTACAAGATAATTTTAGAATTATTAGGTCACTATAGGATCATTTATTATTAGAATTAACTATTGCGAAGAAATTATTTATTATTTTTATTATTAATCAAAAATCAAAAAAAAAGTCTATTACAAAATAAAAGAATATTTTAGAACTATTTCAATTATTATTAAGATTGTAAGAAGATTTATTATAATTTTGAGTATAAAATTGAATAAAAAAAAATGTTTGCCCAAAAGGAATCTCTCGTTTTTCTTTCACACCGCAGCTATTTTTATAAACCTTCTTCTTGTTTACCGTCATCCCTGTCATCTATAAAAAAACACGTTTTTGTGCCAGGATGAGTAAACAGTCATCCTTGGCGATAGATGACACTTATCCAAATAGTGACACATATCATCCTCTATCATCCCCCGTGATTTTCGCATTCCTCGTGCCACCTCAGACATTTCCTCCTTCAAAGGGGAGCTCCTGCGACCACAATTCCGGTTCCACATCCATTGTTCCTTCTATTATTTGTAAACTTATGGTCTCACACAGCTGCAGGAACCTTTCAAATTCGGAACTAGGTAACTTGTGGATCCAATCAGGGGAGAGACGGCAAAACTTCTTCGTATAGGGCGTCCTGATTTTCTGGAAGAGTGCTCTTACCCTTAAAGCTATCTGGTACGTGCGTTGACCGTTTTGGTAAGAGATTTCCTGTAGCTTCCGTTTTACTGAGACAGCCGTTTGTGCTATTTGCACATCTGATATATAATTTCCAAGCCGTCGGTATGCGTTCATCCTCTGTCCGTTTCCGTNAGAAATGAAAGTAGTTTATTAAAAGTATTTATAAAGATTTGTTACAAAAGTATAACAATAGAGATATATTACTGCTTTGGCGTATCTTATCCCTGTTGCTATGCGAAAGTTTATTTTATTACAAGATAATTTTAGAATTATTAGGTCACTATAGGATCATTTATTATTAGAATTAACTATTGCGAAGAAATTATTTATTATTTTTATTATTAATCAAAAATCAAAAAAAAAGTCTATTACAAAATAAAAGAATATTTTAGAACTATTTCAATTATTATTAAGATTGTAAGAAGATTTATTATAATTTTGAGTATAAAATTGAATAAAAAAAAATGTTTGCCCAAAAGGAATCTCTCGTTTTTCTTTCACACCGCAGCTATTTTTATAAACCTTCTTCTTGTTTACCGTCATCCCTGTCATCTATAAAAAAACACGTTTTTGTGCCAGGATGAGTAAACAGTCATCCTTGGCGATAGATGACACTTATCCAAATAGTGACACATATCATCCTCTATCATCCCCCGTGATTTTCGCATTCCTCGTGCCACCTCAGACATTTCCTCCTTCAAAGGGGAGCTCCTGCGACCACAATTCCGGTTCCACATCCATTGTTCCTTCTATTATTTGTAAACTTATGGTCTCACACAGCTGCAGGAACCTTTCAAATTCGGAACTAGGTAACTTGTGGATCCAATCAGGGGAGAGACGGCAAAACTTCTTCGTATAGGGCGTCCTGATTTTCTGGAAGAGTGCTCTTACCCTTAAAGCTATCTGGTACGTGCGTTGACCGTTTTGGTAAGAGATTTCCTGTAGCTTCCGTTTTACTGAGACAGCCGTTTGTGCTATTTGCACATCTGATATATAATTTCCAAGCCGTCGGTATGCGTTCATCCTCTGTCCGTTTCCGTTGTTTGGGCTTGTTGCTATGGAGGCTAGTTCTTCTATGTCTTGGTCTGGTACGGCCTCCGTGAGGTCATATTCTTCTTCGACGGCTGTTATGACGTCCATCGCATAAAGTAATAGGGTATCATTATTCGGGGGTCTCTCAATTCTTGTTACACTATTCCCTGTCGTTAAATATGCCCTGGTGTGGTCTATAATCAGCTGAGTCCCAGGTATCGACTGCAGTTCTTCTTGTATTTTGTGGACGCTTTCGTAGAAGTTCAAGATGATTTGGAAGGAGTTCATGTTGGAGTTTTGGTGGGTTGGGGAAAAGATTCTTATGCAGGTTTTTCATGTCTGATAGAGGTTTCTAGCAATTTCCATTATTGTGCCCCTGTCATCTCACGTGTGATGAAGTCTCTTTGTTTATAAGGTTTCAATCGGTTTCCATGTACGGGGCGATTGTTGAGTATCTCTCCATTTATGGTTTGTAGTATGTACGATCCGTTTCCCAAAATTCGGTGGATAAAGAAAGGACCTGACCACCTATCTCGAAACTTGTCTCCGTGGACGTTTTGTAAGTCAGACCGGTATTCTAGTACCATATCACCGGTTTTGTACGTCATTGCCCTAATTCTCTTATCATGAGCTCCCTTTTGTCTTGCTTGGGCGTTCCTTATATTTCCAGTGGCCCTGATCTTGTTGTCGGCGAATTCTCCTATGATCTCGCTAATTCTCCTGTTGACCAAATCCTCGTATTGGTCTTCATTGATCTCCGCGGCTGGCCAGGTGACGATGTCGAGTTCTATGGGTAGAGTGGGGCTTCAGCCGTAAAGCAAGTAGAAAGGCTCATGCTTCGTTGTTCTGTTCCTGATTGTCCGATACGCGAAAAGGGCTGGGGGTATTAACACATCCCAGTCGTATTTTGTTTCCGATATGCATTTATCTAGAGTCCTACATAATGTTTGGTTGAATCGTTCCGTTAAGCCGTTACTCTGCGGGTGGTACGCAAAAGCAAGTCTGTGGTGTGCTCCCATTATGTCCACCAAATTGGCTACCACTTGACTCATGAATACCGTTCCTCTATCGGACAGTATTTCTCTTGGACAACCGTGACGACATATGATTTCGTCGTACAGGAACCACGCGACGGTTGTTGAGTTGGCTTTTTCGATTGCTCTTGCTTTGGGCCACTTTGTGAAGTAATCTGTAGCCACTATTATATACTTTTTCATCGTGGACGTGAGTTTTAATGGCCCCACAATATCTACCCCTATTCGGTCAAAGGCTTGCCCCACTTTTATCGGCCGTAGTTCTTCGGTTCGTACGGGCTTTCCTTGTCGTTGACATATGTCGCATGTTTCCACATATCTTCTTATATCCGTGCTCATGGTTGGCCAGAAGTATTTTTGTCTAGTTCTATCTACAGTTGATTTTATGCCGAAATGTCCCGCATTTGGCATGCTGTGCATGTTGTGCAATATCTTTTGCACGTCGTTCCTCAGTATTACCCGTAACGGATCGCTATCTTTGCCACGCTTGAATAACATGTTCTCCAGTACTAGGTAGTGGTTCGCTTGCTGCCGTAGTTGTCGTCGTTGTTCGCTAGTCCAATCTTGCGGAAATGTATGGTTTATTAGGTATTCGGTTATCTGGTTGTAGGTGTCCATGTCCATTATTACTTAGTGATATTCGTGGTTGTTGTTTGTTTTTGTTTTTTTTTTTTTTGTTGTGGATTCGTTGTGTATCTGAGTTTCTTGTTTTCTTCTCTTTCTCCCCTCTTTTTTTTTTTTTTTTTTTTTNTATGTCCACCAAATTGGCTACCACTTGACTCATGAATACCGTTCCTCTATCGGACAGTATTTCTCTTGGACAACCGTGACGACATATGATTTCGTCGTACAGGAACCACGCGACGGTTGTTGAGTTGGCTTTTTCGATTGCTCTTGCTTTGGGCCACTTTGTGAAGTAATCTGTAGCCACTATTATATACTTTTTCATCGTGGACGTGAGTTTTAATGGCCCCACAATATCTACCCCTATTCGGTCAAAGGCTTGCCCCACTTTTATCGGCCGTAGTTCTTCGGTTCGTACGGGCTTTCCTTGTCGTTGACATATGTCGCATGTTTCCACATATCTTCTTATATCCGTGCTCATGGTTGGCCAGAAGTATTTTTGTCTAGTTCTATCTACAGTTGATTTTATGCCGAAATGTCCCGCATTTGGCATGCTGTGCATGTTGTGCAATATCTTTTGCACGTCGTTCCTCAGTATTACCCGTAACGGATCGCTATCTTTGCCACGCTTGAATAACATGTTCTCCAGTACTAGGTAGTGGTTCGCTTGCTGCCGTAGTTGTCGTCGTTGTTCGCTAGTCCAATCTTGCGGAAATGTATGGTTTATTAGGTATTCGGTTATCTGGTTGTAGGTGTCCATGTCCATTATTACTTAGTGATATTCGTGGTTGTTGTTTGTTTTTGTTTTTTTTTTTTTTGTTGTGGATTCGTTGTGTATCTGAGTTTCTTGTTTTCTTCTCTTTCTCCCCTCTTTTTTTTTTTTTTATTGTTTAGCCCTGGAAAGGGCGTCTGCGTTGGCGTTAAGCCTTCCTTGCTTGTGGATGATCTCATAGTTGTACTCAGATAGTTCGAAAATCCATCGGGCTATTCTTCCTTTTGGCTGTGGTCGGTTCTTCAACCAGGTGAGGGCTAAATTATCCGTGTATAGGTCGAATTTGGGGCCGTGCAGGTAGTGCCTGAAATATCGTACGGCCCAGATAGCGGCAAGACATTCCCTTTCGACAACGGTGTAGTTTCGTTCAGCGGCGGTTAAAAGACGACTGGCATAAGCAATGGGGTGTTCGTGGCTTCCTTCGTCTTTCTGGGAGAGCACAGCTCCAATGCCCCAGTCGGACGCGTCCGTGGCAAGCGTGAATCATTTCGAGAAGTCCGGGTAGGTCATGATAGGTGTTGATGTCAGGTGCTTCTTGAGGGAGTCGAATGCGAGTTGGTGTTCGTGACTCCATTCGAATGAGACATCCTTCCTTGTCAAGTTGTGCAGAGGCTTCGCAATCGTGGCAAACCCTTTCACGAATCTCCAGTAATAGGATGCTAGTCCTAAAAATGCGCGGACGTTTGTCTTGTCCACCGGAATGGGATAACACTGCACTTTTTCTATCTTCGTCGGGTCGGGGGCCATTCCTTCAACTGTTATTACGTGGCCCAGAAATGCTAACTTGGTTTTGAAGAAGTCGCACTTCTCCATGTTTATTTTTAGTCTCGCGTTTCTTAAGAGGGTAAAAACAGTTTTTATGTGTTCTGTATGTTCCTCGTAGGTCTTAGAGTAGACAATGATGTCGTCTACGTACACAAGCACGAATTTCCAAGCGACTTCCTGGAAGACTCGATCCATTACCCGTTGAAACGTCGCGGGGGCGTTGACGAGCCCAAAAGGCATCACGAGGAATTCGTATATCCCGAACGGGGTGACAAAAGCTGTTTTTTCTCGGTCTTGATGCAATACCTCTACCTGCCAGAATCCTGAGGCCAGGTCTAGTGTAGAGAAGAAAGCGGAGTGGCCCAGGGCATCCAACATGTCCGCTATTCGTGGGACCGGGTAAGCATCCGGTTTGGTGACGGCGTTCAACTTTCTGTAGTCAACGCAGAGTCTGAACTTCCCGTTCTTCTTGTTGACCACCACCGTAGGCGCGGACCAGGGACTGAATGACTTCTGGATTAGGTTGTTGTCTAGCATGCGGCCTATTTCCTCCTTCAAAAATTTTAGGTGTCGAGGGGAAGTTGGTATGGGTGCAGTTTGATGGGCTTCGCTTCGCCGGTGTCCACGGTGTGCTGGTACAGATTGGTTCTTCCGAGTTGTGAGAGATCTTTTGCCACTAAGCCTGGGAACTCTTCAAGGATACTGTTGATTTGGAGGTTATACTGGTTTTCTTCCAACTTTTCTGTTCCCCCTTGGATCAAGTTGCAACGAACATCCTGGACCTCACCATGTGGTACTACCGAGACGGCTCCCCAATTTTGTAACCGTTTTTCGCATGTATCGCACTTGTCCTTTTCGGCTTCGAGATGTTTATCGCACCAACAGTAGGAGTTAGGTCCTGTGGCCTTCCGGTGTTTTTGCTTTCGCTTCTTTCTTTTGACAACATTGAAGTAATACGTTAAGTGGTCGTAGATTTCCCAGGTTACATGGTCCGAGTTCGTATATATTCCTTCGGGGGTGATTCTGTATGCTACGTTCGCTTCTTGATGTGGTAATTCGTACGATAATCCAACAAAATTTGTTTCGTGGCTATCCCCTTCCGCATCCGTATCTTCACTGCTTTCCTCATATTCTTCTTTGCTTTCGTCGTCATCTCCATCGTTGCCGTCCAGGGTCATCGCGTTAGTGTTTTTACAGGGGACTTCGACTGTTCTTTCATCATCTCTTAGTGTTAGTTTACACTCCTGGTAGTCGATAATTGCTTTCGCCCTCCTTAACCAGTCGGTACCTAGGACTATGGCGTACCTGTTCGCATCGATAACTTCCATGTCTACTGCCACTATTATGCTTTCTAGCTTCACGGGCACCTGGGTTACGATCCCTAGACTGGGACGTCTCTCCCCATGTATGCCAATTATTCTCCTATCGGACGGCTTCTCGACCTTTCGTCCTAGTGATTCTAGAAATCTTTTTGACACAATGCTGATGGATGAACCACTGTCGAGTATGACCTCGACTTTCCATCCCGCAACTTGCACCTTGCACGTCATAGGCGTGTTTCCTTCTACATTGGCGTGATTGATTAGCTTTGCAACTCTTGCGCGTTTTGGCGTCAGGGCTTTTCGGACTTCGTTTCGGTAGGGTGGCATCACCATAAGCTGTCCTAGAGTGATATTGGCTTTTGTTGATAATAGATCCGAGACGATGGAGTAGATAGGAGCATTCTGTGCTATGTAAGGTTGCTGGGTGGGGAGAATTTTCTTCTTCTTTTGCTTGGGTTCTTCAGGCACTTCTTTGCCCTTTCCCGAACGGAGTCTCTTAGCGATGGGTTGGGTCGCTGGTTTATTCGTGGATCCAAGGCCTTCCGTCATTTTTCCTTCGCCAGTCTTGAACGAGGGGTTTGTTTCGTTCGCACACTCACCCTCCAGAGGTGCGATTAGAGGTTTAAATGTTGGATCTTTTCCCAGTCAGTGACAGAAGGTTGGCCAATTTCTTCTTCTTGAGTTACGAGTGCACTGCCATTTGTGCCGCTTTGAGACGCCTGAGGTGTAGGTTGGTTCGTGGTGATGTTGACTTGAGTCCTAGTTGGTCCTTGGATGGGGAGGGTGTTGGGATTTCTCTGATGTCCTAGCCTCATGGGGCATCCTCGCGATATGTGTCCTGCCTGACCGCANGTTACGATCCCTAGACTGGGACGTCTCTCCCCATGTATGCCAATTATTCTCCTATCGGACGGCTTCTCGACCTTTCGTCCTAGTGATTCTAGAAATCTTTTTGACACAATGCTGATGGATGAACCACTGTCGAGTATGACCTCGACTTTCCATCCCGCAACTTGCACCTTGCACGTCATAGGCGTGTTTCCTTCTACATTGGCGTGATTGATTAGCTTTGCAACTCTTGCGCGTTTTGGCGTCAGGGCTTTTCGGACTTCGTTTCGGTAGGGTGGCATCACCATAAGCTGTCCTAGAGTGATATTGGCTTTTGTTGATAATAGATCCGAGACGATGGAGTAGATAGGAGCATTCTGTGCTATGTAAGGTTGCTGGGTGGGGAGAATTTTCTTCTTCTTTTGCTTGGGTTCTTCAGGCACTTCTTTGCCCTTTCCCGAACGGAGTCTCTTAGCGATGGGTTGGGTCGCTGGTTTATTCGTGGATCCAAGGCCTTCCGTCATTTTTCCTTCGCCAGTCTTGAACGAGGGGTTTGTTTCGTTCGCACACTCACCCTCCAGAGGTGCGATTAGAGGTTTAAATGTTGGATCTTTTCCCAGTCAGTGACAGAAGGTTGGCCAATTTCTTCTTCTTGAGTTACGAGTGCACTGCCATTTGTGCCGCTTTGAGACGCCTGAGGTGTAGGTTGGTTCGTGGTGATGTTGACTTGAGTCCTAGTTGGTCCTTGGATGGGGAGGGTGTTGGGATTTCTCTGATGTCCTAGCCTCATGGGGCATCCTCGCGATATGTGTCCTGCCTGACCGCATGTATAACAGCGGAACAGGTCGTTGGCATTGTTTCGGTTTCTTGCGCCCTGCTCGTTATTGTAATTTGGTCGTCTGTAGTATGTATTTGCTGCCCTATTTTCTTTCTCCATGATTCTCTGTAATGTTTCGGCTATTGGGGCCAGGGCCTTCTGCACTATCCGTTCTATCCTATCTTCCTTTTCGTCATCCCTGTTTCGTGCGGGTGTGAATCCCTGTATGCCTATGTGGGTGGTGACGCCATAGCCAGCTGCGGTTTCAGAATAAGTTTGGGCGTTCTCCTCAAACTGTCTAGCGATTCTGATTGCTGTTTCTAAGGTGGGGTTCTCCTGGGATAAGATAAGTGGTCGTGCTTGGTAGGCGATATCTTTCCGCAGCCCCTTTAGGAACTGCCAAACCTTCTCGTCTTCGCCCCACCTGTTCTCACCGTCAATTCTCCTAACCAGCTTTTTGATATCATTTGCGTATCATTCCACGGTTTCGCCCAATTTTTGCACTTTCATCTGTAGTTCGAATCTCCACTGGTTTATTAGGGCGGTGGTTTTGAAGACGGTCATGAAAGAGGGTTCAAATAATACGTGGTTTTGATCGTTCCAGCGAGTAATCAGGTTTCGTCCTTCTTGGGTTTCGTTAAACCATTGTCCGGCCGTTCCCTGTAGGTACCCGCTGACTACGCGAAGCTTATATTCGCTGTTATATTGATTTATTTTCGCGGACCTGTTGAACTCTTCCAACCATTCCATTGGATCTTGATTCCCTCCATAGAACGACGGTATCTTCGCGTCATTCCTTATGCGGAAGGCGTCCTGTAGCCCTCTTATTAAGGCATTGGTTTCGTTTTCTTCAGCTGCCCGGCTCATTCCCCTAGTTATTCGTTTGGTTATTCTTTTACTTGACAAATCGGCTATGGTTCGTTGAGGAAAAGGAAAAAAAGGAGGTTCCAAATTCTTATATCTTCGTTTTGTTACACGGATTTCTATCAGGTTGACTTTTGCCGTAAATCCGTTGATTAATGAAGTTTTTACTATGTTGTGGGCTGTTTTCGATCACCGTTTCTCGCCGAGGGCTGAAAGTTAAGGATTTAGTCTATTTTGGTGACAACTTATATTACTTCGATTCCTTCCCAAGTGAAAATTGGTCTTTGGGTTTTTGATTAAAAAAAAAAAAGAAAGAAAGGGATTTTCAAGGTGGATTCTTACTATATATGTTAAGGATTTCCGTAAATCTGTGGAACAGATTTACTTTAATCAAGACAAAAAAATAAAGGTGAAAATAAAAAATGAAGTAAAGGTACTTTATGCCAACCTCACAGGAGGCACCAAAATTCTGTCGCGGTCTGCGCAGAACAATATGAAAAGTTACGCAAATCAGTCTCAATAAACTCAAGATTATCACACGACAATTCAATGTTTAACTAACGCACTTCTCTTGTGCACAATTTCACGAAGCAGGCAATCAGTCGATCTAAACCTGCTTACTAACGCTCTTAAACAATGCAATTTCGTGTAATATCTGAAGGTTTGATGAGCAAGTGGAGTAAAAGTACCTTTATTACTGCTTGCACACTACCAAAATTGATAGACCTTTTTAGAGTAGCTTTTCAGAGAAATGAAAGTAGTTTATTAAAAGTATTTATAAAGATTTGTTACAAAAGTATAACAATAGAGATATATTACTGCTTTGGCGTATCTTATCCCTGTTGCTATGCGAAAGTTTATTTTATTACAAGATAATTTTAGAATTATTAGGTCACTATAGGATCATTTATTATTAGAATTAACTATTGCGAAGAAATTATTTATTATTTTTATTATTAATCAAAAATCAAAAAAAAAGTCTATTACAAAATAAAAGAATATTTTAGAACTATTTCAATTATTATTAAGATTGTAAGAAGATTTATTATAATTTTGAGTATAAAATTGAATAAAAAAAAATGTTTGCCCAAAAGGAATCTCTCGTTTTTCTTTCACACCGCAGCTATTTTTATAAACCTTCTTCTNCAATGCAATTTCGTGTAATATCTGAAGGTTCGATGAGCAAGTGGAGTAAAAGTACCTTTATTACTGCTTGCACACTACCAAAATTGATAGACCTTTTTAGAGTAGCTTTTCAGAGAAATGAAAGTAGTTTATTAAAAGTATTTATAAAGATTTGTTACAAAAGTATAACAATAGAGATATATTACTGCTTTGGCGTATCTTATCCCTGTTGCTATGCGAAAGTTTATTTTATTACAAGATAATTTTAGAATTATTAGGTCACTATAGGATCATTTATTATTAGAATTAACTATTGCGAAGAAATTATTTATTATTTTTATTATTAATCAAAAATCAAAAAAAAAGTCTATTACAAAATAAAAGAATATTTTAGAACTATTTCAATTATTATTAAGATTGTAAGAAGATTTATTATAATTTTGAGTATAAAATTGAATAAAAAAAAATGTTTGCCCAAAAGGAATCTCTCGTTTTTCTTTCACACCGCAGCTATTTTTATAAACCTTTTTCTTGTTTACCGTCATCCCTGTCATCTATAAAAAAACACGTTTTTGTGCCAAGATGAGTAAACAGTCATCCTTGGCGATGGATGACACTCATCCAAATAGTGACACATATTATCCTCTATCATCCCCCGTGATTTTCGCATTCCTCGTGCCACCTCAATAT
This sequence comes from Diversispora epigaea, assembly GCA_003547095.1. Lineage (NCBI taxonomy): Eukaryota > Fungi > Glomeromycota > Glomeromycetes > Diversisporales > Diversisporaceae > Diversispora > Diversispora epigaea. The sequence continues at coordinate 558,563 of PQFF01000504.1, read as the reverse complement.
TAATCAATCTACTTTTTTTTTTTACTTTTTAATAATTTTTTAAACTAGTGTTTTATATATTTTTTTATAATTTTTAAAGTGTGGAAAAATTATAGGAAATTGGATTCCAACAACTAATCTTGGTATTTATTTGTTTTAAAATTTTAATTTTAATTTTTTATTACAGCAATTTAATATTAAAAAAAATTATTTTTTAAATACTATTGCTGCTTCTTGACGATGCTGGGTTGCATAACGAGAGATCCAGTTTCGTATAGTTTCTAGCTTTGGTATTTCTTCTTTATCAATTATACCATTTTCAGCACATTGTTTTAATTGAAAAAACATACTTTCTGCTGTATGTATTTCACTTTTATCAATATTACCTTCTAAAAAATATTCTTGTAAAAGGTTCCATACTTTCTTTGAAATACATTTACCTCCCCCTTTTTTACCATACTTCGGCATTGATTTCAATGCCCATCCACATATTAATGGCCAAAGTGAAAATTGAGAACTATAAAATAAAAATAAATGTAAGCTTTTTATAATTATATTTTCAACTGATTTTAATATACCTTGGATCTATTATTTATTTTTAGAAAATTTTTTGCCTTTATTGTTATCAGAATTTGGATTTCTAATTAGTAAGATGATTATCTATGATCAGATTTATTTATTTGTTACACAAATTATAAATAAAAATTACTAATTTTAAAATGAATAAATGCGAGATTAGTCATTAGAATCCAATTTCCTATAATTATTTTAAAATGAATAAATGCCGAGATTGGTCATTGGAATCCAATTTTCTATAATTTTTCCACACTTTAAAAATTATAAAAAAATATATAAAACACTAGTTTAAAAAATTATTAAAAAGTAAAAAAAAAAGTAGATCGATTAATATGTAGATCGCGGATCTTGAAAAATCAATGAATTTCACTTTTATTATGTAAATCGGAAATATCACCCTTTTTCCGTATACGTAATAAATTTACACAAACCGCGAATTAAACATAATTCATCACGATTTTCATCCCGGAAATATTTTATCATATATTTTTGAAAATAGTTTATTAAAAATTTCAGATTTTGGTCTAAGTAAGTTAATAGGACAAGATATAAAAAATCCAGAAAAAAGACAAATTTTTGGAGTTTTACCCTATATAGATCCAGAAGTATTAAGTGGAGAAGAATATACCAAAGCATCTGATGTTTATTCTTTTGGTATTATAGCTTATGAGATGGTTACTGGGTTTGCACCATACTATGATATTCCACATAATAAAGATTTAGCAAGAAAAATATGTAATGGATTATGGCCAAAAATTCCATTTCATATCCCAAAATCAATTACAAGGTTAATTATGAGATGTTGGGATGCTCGAGTTATTCATCGTCCCACTTTTAAAGAATTGAATAAAGAATTGCGGGATTACTTTCATGATTATCGTTATAATTTTCTTTGCAAAAATAATAAAGAAATTGTAATTCAGATTAAACAAGCTGAAAAATTGTCTAAAAATCAAGAAAAAGGGCCGATTAGAGACAATAAGTCAAAATCATCAACAAATTCAACAACTCCAATGAATTATAGAACACATCCAATCCAGAAGCAATTTACACCAGTAGACTCCTCAATTATTCAAATCTTCCAAAGCCTAAAAATGATAAAAATTTTGAAAAGGAACTTGAAGAATTAATAAAAGCTACTTCTTTAAGTGTTGGTAAGTATCAATTATATTCTCATATATTATATTTTATAACTTTTTTTTTATAATTTAGAAATAATAATTTATTTCTATCTTATTTAGTTGCTTCTAAGCCTGTTGGTAGAAATTTTTTTACAACCATTTTACATAATATTTTAGCTTAATATTTGTTACATTTTTATATATTCATTCAACTCGATTATAATAAATTATTTTAATAATAAATATCTCGGGATAAATGTATTTTATCTTAAGAATTTTTTGTTACATAAAAAATTATATCAAATTTATTTTAAATTTTATAATATATAATTAAATCCTAAAGAGAAAGAAGAGTTTTATTAATTTAATAAACGAAACACTGGTTGCATTGGCGTATTTTCGTAATATATCTTGAAATCTTTGGTAATTTGATATGTTTTTCTTATTAATTGAATTGTTATGTTATTACCATTTTTATTGTTATTACCAAAATCCACTTAATGCTTAAGAATAAGTATCTAGAAGAATAAAAGAATAGGAATAATAATTTTGATAGCCTCATAATCATCACCATCAAGTAACTCACATGATAATTTGAATTAGAAAACAATACTTTTCCTCTTGAAATGATTTATAAATATTCTAGCAATTATCATTGTTAATAACAATATACAAAAGTTTCTCCCGCAGAAGAAAATCTTTAGCTGGTTATATGTTCGAAATTTTGCTGAATACTACACGATTGCACAAAAAAAAAAGAAAGGCGATTTATTTTTATTTTTATTTTCATTTTATTATAATTTCTTAAATAACTATTCAAATCGCAAAAAGGTTTCTCAATTTATATTTATTATATTTCAATATATCAATTTTTAATAAGATGAAAAAGAACACCTGCAACGGAACCCATGAGTCGTCTCGAGAGTTTGACGAGCGTGCTTAGTACTGCCGGATGTGTTACCGAGCATACTAAGGTCATTCCATGTAATTAGTAAATATTTTGACTTGTGTTGAAAGAACAATGAAAAAACAAATGGATCTCCACGTTGAATTGCTCTAGATACATCATCTGTATGACTGGCATTTGGATCACAATGATGGTTGAAAAGGGAGATTATAAGGTATAATTGTCCCGTCTCTGTCATAGAGTTAAATAAATTACAATTGGGTTTGCCTATTTTTTTTTTTTTTTAATCCAACGGAGCCATGCAATAATAAACTTTATTATACAAATTTTAAACTCTTACACAACGCTACGCTATACAAATTAGATTACTAATTTATTTAACTAGACTAACTTATGAAAAAAAGAGAAATGCAAATTGCGCCTACTATTACTATCTAGAAATACATTCAATTAAGATGCATCGCACGGATCGGCCCATCGTTGCCTGAATTGTTAAATTCCTGCAACTGATTACAATTGGGTTTGCCTATAAATTGTTAGATAGATCAATGGTTCGTATCGTAAATCAAAAACGGGATTTTCCAATGATTTCATTAATTCAAAGTAGAAGTCAATACAATAGGACCATGCTGGAACCATGCAGTTGAATGTTGGAAGGGAAAAAGGTGCTTGATCTCTTCAATGTCCAAGGGACAAATATCTCGTTGTTTGGCGATGGCAAATATTTTGAGAACAATCAGAAGAGAGATGCAGAGGCCATATATTCTTTATTAACAATTTCATAAAGCGAATTAAGATTTTTTCCACAGATGGCACGATGATACAACTCTCAAACTTTGTCGAAACAATCACGATTACAAAACAATTTGATTTCGGGCAAGAGAACTTTTTCGAACTGATTGGTTTGTTGCAAAAATCACATAGCTGTTGACCAGGAATGTGAACTGAAATAAGTGGTTTTTCGTCAAGAAAGATGATTCCTTTTTTTATATCCTCTGTTGCCACTATGCCAAATTCGTGTTCTTGCGAAACACAGGAAAACTAACTAGTGCAACTTTGATACTCTTTCCGGACGTCTTTTCCAAAAGTTTCTGAACAGAGCGAGATTCTCTTCGGTACAACGCTCTTGATTACGGATGTCCCACGGACGGCTTGGAAACTTGCACATTTTTTCAATTTGTTCAACAAATGTGTATCAATTTGACCCCATATTCTTCAAAAGCATAATATCGCTATGTTTTTTAAAGTAGCGATCCTGTTCACGTTCCCAAGCATTCCAATCAACACCTGCCACTGTTCGCCTATTAACAATTTGAGATAGTCTCTCCAATTCTTTGCAGCTGATCCATGTTCATCGCTCTTGGCCAATGCCTCCGCTTTTCTCCATCCACTTTTGCAAAATAATACCAGATCAGCATTATCATATATGCCACTAATAATCTTTGGTTCAATGAGAGAGAGAGCATTAGTGGCATCGACTATCGCAAGTTCAGGATACAAGAGTTTAATAAAGGTTTGTGCACGGTTTGACCATAATCGTGGGTCTTCAGGTGAGACTTCAATTCCTTTAGTATACTCTTGTCGTGCGATCTCGAATTCTCCATTAACAAATGCTTTATTGCTTTGAGAAAAACATTGAACTAATCATGCTAATAAAGGTTAAATTCAAATTTCGAATCACGTGGTTCCTTGTTGTATTTTTTTTAAAAAATATATATCGAAATAATTTTTTTTCAATTTCTTAAATAAATTACGTAGAAAAAAAGTTTTATAGATAATATTGGAAAATGCTAGATTTCATCCTTGTATTCATGCCAATCGTAAATGTTTTACATTTTAATCTTGATTTAAAATTGATTAATATTTAAATTTGAATTCATATTAGTACTTAAAAAGTGTCGAATGCTGACCCTAAAATTATTAAATGGAAACAAATTTCTTGTGTGCACGAGGCATATTCAAAGTTATGGAAAATTGATAGCAATAAACTTATCACTATTAAAAAGATTATTATGAAGGCTTCGCCAAAAGGAACTGAGGAAGATCATTAATTACTGGATCCACGTGGGAAAGATATTTAACTTACATCTTCCCCAGTATCACCAGAAATTTTTCTACCCCCCACATGATATTTTATGTAAATTTCGGGGGTTAGGGTTAGGGTTTGTCAGGGGTAATATATTTATCACCGTGTGTCACATCCTTCGAATATCGATTTTTATTAAATATCCTGGGGACTTAGAATTTTTTTACATGCGGAAACCATATTTGTCACCCAACATTTATCACCCTATTTTCTTCACGTGAATATAACATGTGAGATCACCCGCCAATTATGGACCAATTAAATTCAGAAAAAATCATCTCCACGTGAAATTTATGTGGGGGTAGAAAAATTTCTGGTGATACTGAGGTTAGTGTTCCGATCCTATTTCAAAATACAATCCGAATTAGATCCGGATTTTCTTGATCAAATCCGAATTATAAATCCTTATCCTTAAATATTTAGGATTTATCCTTATTTTTAGGATCCATCCTTATTTTTAGGATCCATCTTTATTTTTAGGATTTATCTTTATTTTTAGGATCCATTCTTATTTTTAGGATTTTTTATTGTAGCAGCGGACGTTAATTTATCACACCCAGATTTATTAGTAGATCATCACCCCCCGTCGTCATTTTCATAGTACAGGACTGTGACAAAGAAACGACAAAATTATTACAGAAAAGAATTCACTTGTATCCACTAAAAATATTGTCACGTGCGTCACATGTATATATATAATCCGGATTATAATCCGAATTATAATCCGGATGATCCGTATCCGTAATCCGTTTTTATTTTGGATAAATCCTTTTAAAATAAACAAATTCGGATTATAGGATTCATCCGGATTATAGGATCCATCCGGATTTATAGGATTAAGGATCGGAACACTAACTGGGGTAAATATTTAACTTACATCCGATCCACGTGGGAGAGATATTCGTTATACGTTGCACGATTTCATTAGTAAGTAAAAATCCGAATTAAGTTTACAAACTAATTATTTTCACAATTAATTTCCGACAACAATGAGATTCCTTAACACAGAAAATAAATCGCTATATTAAACTACAATTAATTAAAGTTATTTATATAATATCCAAGAATTTGTGTAAAAATATAAATATTTAACAAATAACTTATTGTGATTTATTTAAATCTATTATTAGCACATTTGAGTTATAATGGGTATTTTATAAATATGTGATTTTTTGTAACAATTTTCAAAGTAAATTCCAATAAAAATTACAATTTTTTCGAAGAAGCCAACTTTTACCTACACGCGAACAAAAAAATGTCATTTTATGGAACGTGCCCAGAATGCAATCAAGAATTTACTGATTATAGTTGGTGCAAATCGTGTAACTCGAAACATTTCCAAAATGATTTTAAAAAGTGGACAAGTGGAAATAACACAATAGATAAGCTTATTCTTGATGCTCAACAAAATGCAACTAATGGGCGTGGAGTTATAGAATCGATATCTTATAATAGATTTAAAGATATTAAAGAAATAGCAAAGGGTGGATTTGGAACAATATATAAAGCTAGGTGGATTTACGGACCAATTGAATCATGGGACGTTGAAAATCAATGGTGGAAAAGATGGGGTCAACAGGATGNGTTATAATGGGTATTTTATAAATATGTGATTTTTTGTAACAATTTTCAAAGTAAATTCCAATAAAAATTACAATTTTTTCGAAGAAGCCAACTTTTACCTACACGCGAACAAAAAAATGTCATTTTATGGAACGTGCCCAGAATGCAATCAAGAATTTACTGATTATAGTTGGTGCAAATCGTGTAACTCGAAACATTTCCAAAATGATTTTAAAAAGTGGACAAGTGGAAATAACACAATAGATAAGCTTATTCTTGATGCTCAACAAAATGCAACTAATGGGCGTGGAGTTATAGAATCGATATCTTATAATAGATTTAAAGATATTAAAGAAATAGCAAAGGGTGGATTTGGAACAATATATAAAGCTAGGTGGATTTACGGACCAATTGAATCATGGGACGTTGAAAATCAATGGTGGAAAAGATGGGGTCAACAGGATGAAGCATTAAAAAAGTTTAATAATTCTTTTGCAAGTTTAAATGAGGAATTCTTAAATGAGGTAAAATATTTATTAATTTCGGATATACAGATTTTTTTTTAAATTATATTTTACTAACATTTATTATAAAATAAAATATGAATATTATTTAGATAACAATTCACTTAAAAATATCGAAAGATTTAGCTTCTCTCCGATTTTATGGAATTACACAAGATCCAGAAACAAACGAATATGTTATGGTTTTAGAATATATGAGAGGTGGAAATCTTAGAGATTATTTGAAAAATAATTTTAATAATATTAATTGGAAAATGAAATTAGGCCTTTTAAAAGAATTAGCATCTAAGTTTAAAAATATTCATGAATTAGACATAATTCATCACGATTTTCATCCCGGAAATATTTTATCATATATTTTTGAAAATAGTTTATTAAAAATTTCAGATTTTGGTCTAAGTAAGTTAATAGGACAAGATATAAAAAATCCAGAAAAAAGACAAATTTTTGGAGTTTTGCCCTATATAGATCCAGAAGTATTAAGTGGAGAAGAATATACCAAAGCATCTGATGTTTATTCTTTTGGTATTATAGCTTATGAGATAGTTACTGGGTTTGCACCATACTATGATATTCCACATAATAAAGATTTAGCAAGAAAAATATGTAATGGATTACGACCAAAAATTCCATTTCATATCCCAAAATTGATTACAAGGTTAATTATGAGATGTTGGGATGCTCGAGTTATTCATCGTCCCACTTTTGAAGAATTGAATAAAGAATTGCAGGATTACTTTCTTGATTATTATTATCGTTATAATTTTCTTTGTAAAAATAATAAAGAAATTAGAATTCAGCTTAAACAAGCTGAAAATTTTTCTAAAAATCAAGAAAAAGGGCCGATTAGAGACAATAAGTCAAAATCATCAACAAATTCAACAACTCCAACCCCAATAACTCCATTGAATTATAGAACACATCCAGAAGCAATTTACACCAGTAGACTCCTCAATTATTCAAACCTTCCAAAGCCTAAAAATGATAAAAATTTTAAAAAGGAACTTGAAGAATTAACAAAATCTACATCTGCTTTAAGTGTTGGTAAGTATCAATTATATTCTCATATTTTATATTTTATAACTTTTTTTTTATAATTTAAAAAATAATAATTTATTTCTATCTTTATTTAGTTGCTTCTAAGCCTGTTGGTAGAAATTTTTTTACAAACATTTTACATAATATTTTAACTTAATATTTGTTACGTTTTTATGTATTCATTCAACTCGATTATAATAAATTATTTTAATAATAAATATCTCGGGATAAATGTATTTTATCTTAAGAATTTTTTTGTTGCATAAAAATTATATCATATTTATTTTAAATTTTATAATATATAATTTATTAAAATGTAGTAGCTTATAATTTCCTAAAGAGAAAGAAGAGTTTTATTAATTTAATAAACGAAACACTGGTTACATTGGCATATTTTCGTAATATATCTTGAAATCTTTGATAATCTAATATGTTTTTCTTATTAATTGATTTTTATTGTTATTGCCAAAATCCACTTAATACTTATTCTTAAGTATTTAGAAGAATAAACGAATAGGGATAATAATTTTGATAACCCCATAATCAACACCATCAAGTAACTCATATAATTTGAATTAGAAAACAATACTTTTCCTCTTCAAATGATTAACAATTATATTATTATTATGAATTATTTAATTATTAATTTATAAATATTCCTTCAATTACCATTGTTAATAACAATATACAAAAGTTTCCCGCAGAAGAAAATCTTTTTGCAGGTTATATGTTCGAAATTGTGCCGAATACTACACGATTGCACAAAAAAAAAAGAAAGGCGATTTATTTTTATTCTTATTTTCATTTTATTATAATTTCTTAAATAACTATTCAAATCGCAAAAAGGTTTCTCATTTTATATTTATTATATTTCAATATATCAATTTTTAATAAGATGAAGATTCACACACAGAACACCTGCAACGGAACACATAAGTCGTCTCGAGAGTTTGACGGGCGCTTAGTACTGCCGGATGTGTTACCGAGCATACTAAGGTCATTCCCTGTGTAATCCATGTAATTAATAAATATTTGTTCTCCTTTTTTATATTACGGATTGCTTTGGCTTGTGTTGAAAGAACAATGAAAAAACAAATGGTCTCCACGTTGAATTGCTCTAGATACATCATTTGTATGACTGGAATTTGGATCACAATGATGGTTGAAAAGGGAGATTATAGGGTATAATTGTCCCGTCCCTGTCATGGAGTTAAATAAATTACAATCGGGTTTGCCTATAAATTGTTAGATACATGGTTCGTATCGTAAATCAAAAACGTGATTTTCCAATAATTTCATTAATTTAAAGTAGAAGTCGATACAATAGGACCATGCTGGAACCATGCAGTTGAATGTTGGAAGGGAAAAAGGTGCTTGATCTCTTCAATGTCCAAGGGACAAATATCTCGTTGTTTGGCGATGGCAAATATTTTGAGAACAATCAGAAGAGAGTTGCGGAAGCCATATATTCTTTATTAACAATTTCATAAAGCGAATTAAGATTTTTTCCACAGATGGCACGATGATACAACTCTCAAACTTTGTCGAAACAATCACGATTACAAAAGATTTCAGAACAATTTGATTTCGGGCAAGAGAACTTTTTCGAATTAATTGGTTTGTTGCAAAAATCACATTGCTGTTGACCAGGAGTATGAATTGAAATAAATGGCTTTTCTTCAAGCAAGATGGTTCCTTTTTTTATATCCTTTGTTGCCACTATTCCAAATTCGTGTTCTTGCGAAACATCAGGAAACCTAACTAGTGCAACTTTGATACTCTTTCCGGTGATCTTTTCTAAAAGTTTCTGAACAGAAGCGAGACTCTCTTCGGTACAACGCTCTTGATTACGGATGTCCCACGGACGGCTTGGAAACTTGCACATTTTTTCAATTTGTTCAACAAATGTGTATCAATCTGACCCCATATTCTTCAAAAGCATAATATCGCTATGTTTTTTAAAGTAGCGATCCTGTTCACGTTCCCAAGCATTCCAATCAACACCTGCCACTGTTCGCCTATTAACAATTTGAGATAGTCTCTCCAATTCTACTGCAGCTGATCCATATTCATCGCTCTTGGCCAGTGCCTCCGCTTTTCTCCATCCACTTTTACAAAATAATATCAGATCAGAATCATCATATTTGCCACTAATAATCTTTGGTTCAATGAGAGAGCATTAGTGGCATCGGCTATCGCAAGTTCAGGATACCCGAATTTAATAAAGGGTTGTGCACGGTTTGACCATAATCGTGGGCCTTCAGGTGGGACTTCAATTCCTTTAGTATGCTCTTGTCGTGCGATCTCGAATCCTCCATTAACAAATGCCTTATTGCCTTTTTCTCGGTGATTCATTATCTGGGAAAAACATTGAACTAATCATGCTAATAAAGGTTAAATTCAAATTTCGAATCACGTGGTCCCTTTGTTGTATTTTTTTTTAAAAAATATATATCGAAATAATTTTTTTTCAATTTTTAAATAAATTACGTAGAAAAAAAGGTTTTATAGATAATATTGGAAAATGCTAGATTTCATCCTTGTATTCATGCCAATCGTAAATGTTTTACATTTTAATCTTGATTTAAAATTGATTAATATTTAAATTTGAATTCATATTAGTACATAAAAAGTGTCGAAATAAATTTTAATGCTGACCCTAAAATTATTGAATGGAAACAAAATTCTTGTGTGGAGGCATATTCGAAGTTATGGAAAATTGATGACAATAAACTTGTCACTATTAATAAGATTATTTTGAAGGCTTCGCCAAAAGGAACTGAGGAAGATCGATCATTAATTACTTTTAACATTGGAAGATGCACGTGGGAGAGATATTCGTCATACGTTGCACGATTTTCTTAATAAGTAAAAATCCGAATTAAGTTTACAATTGTCGGGTATGACACCATTTATTAATTATTTTCACAAATTAATTTCCGACAACAATGAGAACGTATGTATTTCCTCAAAAATATCAAATGTTGTACAGTATTAAAAAAAATCAAGCACTTATGTAGGGCATATTATACCGGATATAAAAATAAATCGCTATATTAAACTGCAATTAATTAAAGTTATTTATATAATATCCGAGAATTTATGTAAAAATATAACGTCGTAACAAATACTTAACAAATAACTTAACGATAAATTTATTGTGATTTATTTAAATCTATTATTAGCACATTTACGTTATAATGGGTATTTTATAAATATGTGATTTTTTGCAGCAAATTTCAAAGTAAATTCCAATAAAAATTACTATTTTTTCAAAGAAGCCAACTTTTACCTACACGCGAACAAAAAATGTCATTTTATGGAACATGCCCAGAATGCAATCAAAAATTTACTGATTATAGTTGGTGCAAATCGTGTAACTCGAAACATTCCCAAAATGATTTTAAAAAATGGACAAGTGGAAATAACACAATAGATAAGTTTATTCTTGATGCTCAACAAAATGCAACTAATGGGCGTGAAGTTATAGAATGGATATCTTATAATAGATTTAAAGATATTAAAGAAATAGCAAAGGGTGGATTTGGAACAATATATAAAGCTAGGTGGATTTACGGACCAATTGAATCATGGGACGTTGAAAATCAATGGTGGAAAAGATGGGGTCAACAGGATGTAGCATTAAAAAAGTTTAATAATTCTTTTGCAAGTTTAAATGAGGAATTCTTAAATGAGGTAAAATATTTATTAATTTCAGATATACAGATTTTTTTTTAAATTATATTTTACATTAACATTTATTATAAAATAAAATATGAATATTGTTTAGATAACAATTCACTTAAAACATCGAAAGATTTAGCTTCTCTCCGATTTTATGGAATTACACAGGATCCAGAAACAAACGAATATATTATGGTTTTAGAATATATGAGAGGTGGAAATCTTAGAGATTATTTGAAAAATAATTTTAATAATATTAATTGGAAAATGAAATTAGGCCTTTTGACAGAATTAGCATCTAAGCTTAAAAATATTCATGAATTAGACATAATTCATCACGATTTTCATCCCGGAAATATTTTATCATATATTTTTGAAAATAGTTTATTAAAAATTTCAGATTTTGGTCTAAGTAAATTAATAGGACAAGATATAAAAAATCCAGAAAAAAGACAAATTTTTGGAGTTTTGCCCTATATAGATCCAGAAGTATTAAGTGGAGAAGAATATACCAAAGCATCTGATGTTTATTCTTTTGGTATTATAGCTTATGAGATGGTTACTGGTTTTGCACCATATTATGATATCCCACATAATAAAGATTTAGCAAGGAAGATATGTAATGGATTACGGCCAAAAATTCCATTTCATATTCCAAAATTAATTACTAGGTTAATTATGAGATGTTGGGATGCTCGAGTTATTCATCGTCCCACTTTTAAAGAATTGAATAAAGAATTGCAGGATTACTTTCATGATTATCTTTATAATTTTCTTCACAAAAATAATAAAGAAATTGCAATTCAGATTAAACAAGCTGAAAATTTTTCTAAAAATCAAGAAAAAGGGCTGATTAGAGACAATAAGTCAAAATCGTCAAAAAATTCAACAACTCCAACCCCAATAACTCCAAAGAATTATAGAACACATCCAGAAGCAATTTACACCAGTAGACTCCTCAATTATTCAAATCTTCCAAAGCCTAAAAATGATAAAAATTTTGAAAAGGAACTTGAAGAATTAACGAAATCTACATCTGCTTTAAGTGTTGGTAAGTATCANCAAGGAAGATATGTAATGGATTACGGCCAAAAATTCCATTTCATATTCCAAAATTAATTACTAGGTTAATTATGAGATGTTGGGATGCTCGAGTTATTCATCGTCCCACTTTTAAAGAATTGAATAAAGAATTGCAGGATTACTTTCATGATTATCTTTATAATTTTCTTCACAAAAATAATAAAGAAATTGCAATTCAGATTAAACAAGCTGAAAATTTTTCTAAAAATCAAGAAAAAGGGCTGATTAGAGACAATAAGTCAAAATCGTCAAAAAATTCAACAACTCCAACCCCAATAACTCCAAAGAATTATAGAACACATCCAGAAGCAATTTACACCAGTAGACTCCTCAATTATTCAAATCTTCCAAAGCCTAAAAATGATAAAAATTTTGAAAAGGAACTTGAAGAATTAACGAAATCTACATCTGCTTTAAGTGTTGGTAAGTATCATATCAATTATATTCTCATATATTATATTTTATAACTTTTTTTTTATAATTTAAAAAATAATAATTTATTTCTATCTTTACTTAGTTGCTTCTAAGCCTGTTGGTAGAAATTTTTTTGCAACCATTTTACATAATATTTTAACTTAATATTTGTTACACTTTTATGTATTCATTCAACTCGATTATAATAAATTATTTTTAAATATCTCAGGATAAATGTATTTTATTTTGAGAATTTTTTTTGCATAAATATTATATCAAACTGATTTATTATTTAATCTTATTCTTTATTCTTATAATTTATTATTTAAGAAAAATATCAAATGATTTTACTCAATTTCTTGAAAATGAAGTTGATTATTTAATGTCCCAATTGAAGTTGGTATATTCCTCAAAATATTAAAAGTTCATTCTTATACTTTACAATTTATCTTAAATAAGGATTTTTTCATAAAAAATATCTTATAAAACGGTTAAATTATTTTTTGTCATTATCAAGTAAGTATAATTCCAAAAGTTAGACAAGATTTCATTAATATTTAATCATGTTTATTTTAAATTTTATAATATATAATTTATTAAAATGTAATAACTTATAATTTCCTAAAGAGAAACAAGAGTTTTACTAATTATTTAAGTAAGAAAAATTATTAAACTGTAAATTAAGAATATTTTCATTTATTATTATTATTATTAGAAATTCTTATAATTTTTATTTAATCATCGTTATAACAATTATTATAATTATCATAATTATAAATAATCATTTTGAGAGAAGTTTCTCTAAGATATAATTATCATCATCATCTTAAATTCTAAATCGAATTGTAATGAGTTACGTAATGATGATGGCGTTATTGAAATTATTATTAATTAATTAACCAAATAATTTGTAAGTAATCCATCACATTTAATATTTTGAAATTTATCTCAACTTTTATAATTATTACAATTTTGTTATTAGAAAATTCTTATAATAATTTATTTTCTCGGCCGAATTATAAGAGTTACGTAATGATGATGTCGTCATTATTAAAATTATTATTATTAATGAAAATCGTTTCCATTACTTTTAATATTATTATCTGTTATCATCATCATCATCATTACTACTTGTGGTATTATTATTAAAATTACTATTGGCGGTGGGCTGTTGATTTTTCTGGGAGTTCTTTAATTGGTTGGTCCATGATCATGAACAAGATAGTTACTTGAAAATCAAGAGCTATTTATTAAATTTTATATTTTCACTATGTATAAACCCATGTATGTATGTCCTTTTCAAAACAATAATGATTTATTTTAAATGATTACATGCTGGTCTACTTCAATTTATAGAAAAGCTATACTCTATAATTCCAGTGATCAAATAAATAAAATGTTAAAATATAAAATATAATAACTAAAATTATAGATAATTCTATATCAAATATAACATACATAATAATATAATAGATCAAAATAAAATATAATATTTAATTATTTAATTAATTCCCAGTGTATTAAATTTATATTCCATTTCTTGAGTTTCATTTTCTTCATCTTCAACTATAAAAATTTAAATATAGTTAATGAACTTTTTAAAATTAAATATAACAAAATAATAAAAGAAATAAATTTACCAATTATATCAGGAATTGAAAAAAATTGTTGTCTTGAATCTAAATAAATAATTAATACAAAATTCATTTTTCTAAAAAAAAAAATTCTTTTTAACAAAATATACTTACTAAATGCATTATCTTCAGGCTTTGTAAGCTTAGGTGTAGATCTACTTATGTATATTGCTTCAGGATGCACTTCATTTGGATCATATTGAATGAAATTTTTGTTCAATTCATATGCTTTCATCTGTTCCTCATCACAACAAAATTCGGAAAGTTGAGATTTTAATTCTTCAGCAGTTGGACGATCGAGAGGTTCAATATTCCAACATTTTTCCATTAAATTCATGAGGTATTGAGGAATTTTGCATTTAATTTCGGGTTTAAGCCCATCGCAAATGCTCATTGCAAGATTTTCATCATGTGGAACATTATAAAATGGTGGATAACTAGTGAAAACTTCCAACATGATCATACCAAAAGAAAATATATCAGAGGCTTGAGAATATTCACCTCTATTCAATGTTTCAGGTGCCATATATGGAATTATACCAAAAATTTTTTCAGGATTTTTTTCAGAAACTGGTTTGCACAATCCAAAATCAGTAATATAACTTCTAGTTAAATTTTGATTAACTATATTTCCAGAATGAAAGTCTTTATGCATTAAGCCCATTTTATGGACATTTGCAAGTCCATTTACAATGCTTAATAAAATATCAATTTTTTTTCTCCAAGTTAATACTTCAAAATAATCATTCAACAGTTTTCTAAGACTACCATGTCTTGCAAAATTCATAACCATCATATATTCGTTTTTTGTTGGATTTTTAGTGATTCCAAATATAGCAATTGTATTTTTACCTCGAAATTTAAGTTGATTTCTAATCTAAAATATTTGATAGCAAATAAAAGATAATTATTATATATGATGGAATTTAAATAACATGAAATATTTACCTCATGCAAAAATTCATTTTTATTTGTGGAATTGTCAAGACTTTTTAAGCAAACATCGTGTTCTTCAGACCTTTTCCAATTTCCTACTTCATAATCCCAAGAATAAATAAATCCATCAAGCCATTTTGCTTTGTATACTGTGCCAAAACCCCCTTTAGCAAGGTATGTGACATTCTCAAATCGGTCAAATGGAATCCACTCAATAATTTCTTGCCGTCTATTTGCATTTAGTTGTATTTGTTGAATAAATTCATCAATTTCTCTATCTTCACTTGTCCATTTATCAAATTCATTTTGGAATCGTTTGACATTACAAAGATGGCACCAAGATGTTCCAGTATTATCTTGATAACATTCACTACACTTTCTATAATCACTAAAAATATTATTGATAATTAATTAAAGAATTATAATTTGATTAAATTGAAACATTGATTAAATTGTTATGAATCTAAATACTCACCCACTGTAATAGAATATATTGATTAGTTTATAATAGATTAGAGAATTGTTCTATGATACAATAATTATGATCTAAATACTCACGAACTGTAATATAATTTATATTGAATCATTTGTAAAAGAATCGCCATAAGATATTGAAACATTGATTTATATAATTATGAATCTAAATACTCACTCCCTGTAATATTATTTAGATTGATTAGTTCATAATTTTTTTATGATAAGAAACATTGATTTCAATAATTATGAATCTAATTACTCACTCCCTGTAATATAATATAATTTGTATTGATTAGTTTACAATTGATTAGAGAATTGTTATATGACAATAATCATGAATCTAAATACTCACTCTCTGTAATATAATTTATATTGATTAGTTTATAATTGATTAGAGAATTGTTATATGATATTGAAATAATGATTTTAATAATTATGAATCTAAAAACTCACATACTGTGATATAATTTATAAAGATTAGTTTATATTGATTAGAGAATTGTTATATGATATGAAACAATGATTTCAATAATTACAAATCTAATTACTCACTCCCTGTAATATAATTTAGATTGATTAGTTTATAATTGATTAGAGAATTGTTATATGATATTGAATTAAATTGAAACATTGATTTCAATAATTATGAATCTAAATACTCACTCACTATAATATAATTTATTGATTAATTTATAATTGATTAACGAATTGTTTTATGATACTGAATTAAATTGAAACATTGATTCTATATCTATGAATCCAAATACTCACAAACTTTAATATAATTAATATTGATTAGATTAGAGAATTGTTATATGATATTGAATTAAATTGAAACACTGATTTCAATAATTATGAATCTAAATACTTGCTGTAATATAATTTATATTGATTAGTAAGAGAATTGTTATATGATATTGTATTGCAACATTGATTTCAATATTATGAATCTAAATACTCACTTTCTGTAATATAATTTATATTGATGAGTTTATAATTGATTAGAGAATTGTTATATAATATTGAAACATTGATTTCAATAATTGTGAATCTAAATACTCACAGACTGTAATATAATTTATATTGATTAGTTTATAATTGATTAGAGAAATGTTATAGGATATTGAAACATTGACTTCAATAAAATACTCACTCACTATAATATAATTTATATTGATTAGTTTATAATTGATTAGAGAATTGTTTTATGATATTGAAACATTGATTTTAATATTGATGAATCTAAATACTCACAAACTGCAATATAATTTATATTGATTAGTTTATAATTGATTAGAGAATTGTTATATGACAATTATTATGGGTCTAAATACTCACTCCCTGTAATATAATTTAGATTGATTAGTTTATAATTGATTAGAGAAAAGTTGTATGATATTGAAACATTGATTTCAATAATTGTGAATCCAAATACTTACTCACTGTAATATAATTTACATTGATTGGTTTATAATCGATTAGAGAATTGTTTTATGTTTGATTTCAATAATTATGAATCAAAATACTCACTCACTGTAATATAATTTAGATTGATTAGTTTATAATCAATTAGGAAATTGTTATATAATATTGAAACATTTATTTCAATAATTATGAATCTAAATACTCACTCCCTGTAATAAAATTTATATTAGTTTATAATTGATTAGAGAATTGTTATATGATATTGAATTAAATTAAACATTGATTTAAATAATTATGAATCTAAATACTCACAGACTGTAATATAATTTATATTTTTTAGTTTAAAATTGATTAGAGAATTGTTATATGATATTGAATTAAATTGAAACATTGATTTAAATAATTATGAATCTAAATACTCACAGACTGTAATATAATTTATATTGATTAGTTTATAATTGATTAAAGAATTGTTATATGATATTGGAACATTGATTTCAATAATTGTGAATCTAATTACTCACTCACTGCAATATAATTTATATTTATTTGTTTATTTAGTTATATGATATTGGAACATTAATTTCAATTATTATGATCTTGATCTAAATACTCACAAACTGTAATATAATTTATATTGATTAGTTTATTCTTGTTAGAGAATTATTATATGATATTGAAAGATTGATTTCAATTATTATGAATCTAAATACCCACATGCTGAAATATAGTTTATATTAATGAGTTTAGAGAATTATTATATGATTTTAATAATTATGAATCCAAATACTCACGCCCTGTAATATGATTTACATTGATTAGTTTATAATTGATTAGTGAATTGTCATGATATTGAAAAATTGATATCAATAGTTATGAATCTAAGTACTCACTCACTGTAATATAATTTATGTTGATTAGTTTATAATTGATTAGAGAATTGTTATATGATTGGTTTCAATAATTAAGAATCCAAATACTCACACCCTGTAATATAATTAATTTGATTAGTTTAGTTTATAATTGATTAGAGAATTGTTTTATGATATTGAATCAAATTGAAACATTGATTTCAATAATTATGAATCAAAATACTCACAAACTGTAATATAATTTACATTGATTAATTTATAATTGATTAGAGAATTGTTATATGATATTGAAACATTGATTTCAATAATCATGAATCTAAATGCTCACACCCTGTAAGATAATTTATATATTGAAAAGTTTATAATTGATCAGAGAATTGCTATACGATATTGAAACATTGATTTTCAATAATTATACTCACGCCCTGTAATATAATATAATTTATATTTGTTAGTTTATAATTGATCAGAAAATTGTTATAAGATATTGAAACATTGATTTCAATAATGTGAATCTAAATACTCACAGACTGTAATATAATTTATATTGATTAGTTTATAATCGGTTAGAAATGTAACTTAATATATATAGTTTACTTTATTGTTATCTATAAATTATGATTTTATAATAAAATTTAATGCAAAAGTATGATTACTCTTCCGATTCCCCTGATTTTTCCAATTCATCTGTTTCTCCAGTTTCATTCAATTCTTCCGTTTTTCTCGTTTCTTTCATTTCTCCGATTTCTTTAATTTCTTTAACTTCTTCCATTTCTTCTTTGAGATCTAAAAAAAAGTATTGCCAACAGCCACATTATCGGACTAAATAAATTCCGTTTTGCATGCATTTGTACAACAATGATGATGATTCCAATTTTATATCTGCAAAATTATGAAGATCGAGTGGGTTTAACGATAAATGAATATTTATTATTATTTGAATTATCAATTTTTTAATCTTTTTTTTTTCTTTATTATTATTATTATAATTATAAAAGTTATTATTAATATGCGTTAAAATTATTAACATGATTATCTTTTTTCTATCAAGTAAAATTAAAGAAATATTCAAAAATACTAGCAAATACTAGAGCATTAATATTATCATATCTATTAATTTCGTCTTTTTTTAAAGCTATATACTGCATAACCCTTCAAATGCCTCAGGAGGTGTCGTTTCTTCTATTACAAGTGTTTTTATTGTTATTATTACTAATAATATTTTTGCTGTTATTAAGGTTGTTGATAAAATAAAGGAACCTATCGGCCTTGAATTTTATGAAATTAAGGAGAGTAACTGTTGTAATTCTTCCGAAACACTGGAACATTAAAACATTTAAAGTATGAACTTGACTTGAATCACTTTATTGTCACTACTTAATCTGTATAGATGATGAAGTTAACATGATTTTAGTCCTTTATATCCAATTACGTCTCAACTGTCGATATCACAAATAATATCATATATAAAAGCTGTAAAAACAGTAGTTATTTAATTCTAAAAGAATTCTTATTGTTCTGATGCCAATGAATCTTCTAGATGTGATTTTCTCAAGGAGTAAAGCTTACAGGACAGGTAAAACAGAAATTATTTGAATTGATAAAGTATTAGGAGAGTTTTCATAAAAATTTCAGATAAACCTTAGAATTTATCTTCATTCCTAAATGAGCAATATTTATTTATTAGATAAATTAAATTTTCCTCTTATAAATACTTTTAGTTTAAAATTATACTGAAAATTAGAAATAATATTTAAAACTTTGTAATTAAATCAATTATTATTAAATGCAATTTAGTATTTCTAAATTGTAAAATATACAAAGGCAGAATAAAAATTCAAGCTAATAAACATCCCCGAATTCTTAAAAAATTTATTATTAATTTATTTTGCTTCAAAGAACTAATTGGAAAATATAGTATAGAGAATATTCAAACAGGACAGGTTTTGTTGAAATCACCTATAATTTAATTTTATGCCTAAATGGATATGCTTTTTTTTTTATTTATGGCTTTTCAGCAAAAAATAATAACCTTGATCATCTTATTTATCAAAAAATATATCAATATCCATTTTGAACTATGTTTTCTTTTTCCGTATATCGAGTCTAACTCTATTATTATATATATGAAGTTTTTAATAAATATGTAAAAATTTTTAATATAATAAAAATTTTTAATAAGAGTATTTATATATAAAGTAATAGATTTCTTTTAATAAATATACTTAAATTTATTGCCTCTTTTCAATATCCGTAAAGAGTATATTTAATTATAAAGCTGACTATATAACATTAGTACCTATACGATCTTTGAAGATTTTTTAAGGAAAATTGCTCTTTTAAAACCTAAAGTATTTATTATCTTTTATAATAATAATAAATAATCTATTCATTTCATTTATTATTCATTTTTTTAATTTTAAAGATATAATTAGATACTATATTTTTAAATATTATAATAATATAAAAATACTGGTTGAGTTTTTTACAAATATAACAACGCTAATAATTTTAAACTATAATAAAATTTTTATTAAGTTTTCCTTTTTCTTTAATATATTAAAAAAACAATCATATAAATACAAGTGATGTTGATAGTATTCTTGTACTCTATTATTATAATGATAGATCAATATTTTTAATAAATTATAAAATAAGATTATTGGTTATTTGGTGGCGAAAAAACATCATAAATAGAATGTAGAAATAATATAAAAAATAAACCAATACTAGTTTTACTGAACTATATTCTCGCTTTCTTCGTGAATTCGTATTCTCTCATTCCATTCTTTCAGTTATGCGAACGAAAATCTTCTTTTGGTCCAGTTGCATACATCAAATTGATAGTAGTATGTAAAAAAACCAAACTCGAGTTTATAAGATTCAAATTGTTCATGGTATGACAACCTATCATATTGCTATTCAAATAATTACCTTCAAATTATTTTTCAAATTAAATTTTAGAAAAAAAAGAGAAAAATTAAAATTTTAATGAATACAACTAAAAAAAATTATATAGTCTGTTGGTGTTAAAAGATATCTATGTAAATTCATTGCTAATATAAGAAGCGGTATTTATAAGTTTACTATTGTGCTGTCTATCCTCATTTTGGTTAAGGCTATAATAAGCAATCTTTTCCTTAAAATATAGTTTTAAAAGGTATTTTTGTTATATTTTTAATTTTGTTGAACTATAATTATTTATTTGAGAAGAGTATCAAAAAGAAATATGTGGTGGTATAAATAATGCTACCAACATTTCGCCAGGACTTAACCAAAGTTATAGCTGAGGTTGACTCAATGTTAAATGTTGATACTTGGCCTGGATCTGGATTTAAACATCTTAGACCAAACAGGTATTTATACCTTTTGTCGTCTCTTGTAATGAAGAAACACAAAATTGCCAGCTTAAGATTTTTTATTATCAAAGATAGGAAAGAATCCCTTGCCATAAGTAACTTAGTGTAATGATAGCTGTTGTGTAGTAGTAAAAGTACTGATATTATGATTGATCTTTAATATTTAAATAAGTAGATTATATTTGGATGTTACGCCACTTTCAAATTCGTCGGTCTGAGAGTTTATTTGTCAAAGTACTGATCTTTTATTTAAAGAATCTATAGATCAAGATTTTGTTGATGTCAAATAATAGATTGATTAAATAAAAATATAGATATAAGATGATATTCTATTTTATTAAGAAAATTATTCTAATGATAAGCCATCTAAAATTGTTTAATAACAATCTGTTTTTTCAATTTGAAAGTTTTAAATATTATTAAATTTGTTCTAAAATCTAGTACTATAAAAACATTTTCATCAATTTTTTTTTAATTAACTCTTGTTTTATCTTTCCATAAATTCATATAGAGTTTTTGAAAATGTGAGGACGCGTTTGAATACAAAATGAAAGATTTTTGCTCTTTACCATGCCATAATTATGAGAAGAGAATGACTGCACCGCATATAACTGTTCTAATATCAGAATTCGGGCGTAGTTCTGCCAATAGATTCATCCAGGTCTTTACAATTTTCACTCGATGTAATGTAAATCTTCGGATGCATTAAATATTTTTTTTATAAATGATATTTGAATTTTGTAGTATTCTCTTCATGACCAAAATAATTTTGATAAATAATTTGGTAATATATTAAATATTGACTTATCATGTGTGCAATAAACTATAATATCATATAACTGATTGTAGTTTTCTGTATTATTTATAAATAACTATAAATAATTTCTGTTCTTTTCCATAAAAGTTTTTACATAGCCTATTTCTGATCGAATATTCAAGTATCTTACTCCTTGGAATTATTCACGAGTTTGCGACAGATGTGTGTGTTTAAAGGTAGCTTTTTTTCTTCTTTAATAGGATCATCACTTGTTGTTGCTTCTTCAACCCAGTTTTTCTCTGCATTCGATGATAGTTTATTATTTATTGATTATTTAAATTTATCCCAGAAAGTATTATTTTTTATTTTTTTAAAAAAAAGAATTCTAGCTATAAATAAATTTCAAAAAAAAAAAATAAATAAATCTAACTTTTTTTTTTCTCAATAATAATAGATTTGCTAAATAATCATGAAAAATTATATTTTCTATTATAAGTTCTTGATCCTTTATTTATCTATCAATAAAATACTCTTATACTATAATATATTAAAATTCCTTTATACTATATTATATTCATATTTCTTAATCATGAACAATTATCATTATTATACTATTTTTTTTCGGAGGTAAAGGATTTCTTGTCAAAAAAACTTTTGTTCATTCTTTAGTAATTAATTTTTTAATATTTTCAACTAGTTATGAATCCTTTTCTAGTTTGTTTTTTCCGTTTTTTTTTTAGTTTCGCATGCATAAAATTTTATAGTTTAACTTGGGAGCCTTGATAGGTGAAACCATAAATTTTTATTAAATAAAAAATAATGTGTGTATATAACTTTAATAATATTATAAAATAATCTCTAATAAACTTTATGTGTAATTATTTATTATTATTTTTTTTTTATTTTATGTTATGATGTTATACCTCCTTTCATTAAATAAATAAAAAATATACTTTTATGAATAAATTTCTTTTGAATATATTTTGAAGGTCAATATCCCTTTTTCATTAAACAAAAATAATTTCTAACTTTTTGAATAGATTGCAAACTCTCTGATACGCTATAAAATCTAGATTGACTTGACTTTTTATATTGAATGAAGGTTTGGTAATTTTTATTGAATGTTATCAATAAAAATTAACTCAACCCATTTGTATGTTGGAGATGCAGCTGCTATTTGGGTTGATGATAATGATAACTAGAAAATAGGTTTGGCTTGTTGTTCGAATTTATCTTTAAAGAAGCAAAAGACATACATCCGGGTTATGAATGTATCTATTGACTATTATAAAAAAACAAAATTACGAATAGGCAAAAATAAATGAACTTAATATGAATGAATAAGTTGCCTGGTTGTATTTACTTTACTTCCTCACCCAAGTTAATAAAATGAAAGCTTTTGTTTTTCTATTTGAGGTAAATTTTCTGTTAAAATTTTCTGATAAAATTCCTATTCATATATCTTTTACTTTATTAAATGTTATAATATACTCTTTTATTTTTGCATCTAGATAACCCTGATATATACTAATTTTGAAATTTGAAGAATTTTAGGAATTTAAATAATTTTTACAATATAAAATAAAAATTGAGGTTTGAGGTAATTTAAATATGGAAAATATTCATGCATTTATCTTTTTTTTATAAGATGCTATCGAGATTGTTTCTCATGTATGTGTTTTTAATTAACTACAAAATATATAAATTTAATTTTTGATGGGACAACAAATTTATTTATTTATTTATTTATTTATTTTTATTTGAAACTATATATATTAATTCCGGATGTCTGTATTTTTTTTGTTTGCAAAAAGTTTTGGTTTATGATTTTGCATCACTTTATCAACCTGATAAATTTTGAAGTCTTCAAAAGATTTTATTTCGATTTAAATATATATTTTTTGTCTTTTCACTGTTGTAATTTACTCTATAATAATTTAATAATATATAATTTCTCTTTCATTACATTATTTTCATGTTATAATAAATTTAGAGAAAAACGAAAGTATTTGGTTTAGTATAGACGTTATTTAAACCAAAAAAGAATTATGTAATATGGCATAATCAAATACGGAAATATTGACGTAGAAATAAATGAATTATGATATCATATCATAAATATTTCAATTTCCTTTTGATCAGGATATTGATGTTCTCCAGCAAACTATTTAAAGAAAGAAATTTCGAGGGCAGAATAAATTTTCTTTCCAATATTAAAAATAAAATAAAATATTCATAAAATAAAATTTCTACAAAATATAAAATTAGTACAAATTAAAAAATAAAAAAAATAAATATTAATAGTTTCCATTTGACGGAAAAAATCCATTCAGATAAATTAAAAAGATTAATTTCATTACACATTAAAATGTTATGAATATAAAACAGTGAAATACTCAGATAGAAATCGACTTTATTATTAAAAAAAAATTAAGATGCATAAAATTAATTAATTACTCAATTGATACAAATTCCTCTTTTACAAAAAATAGGGCATTTTATAAAATACATATCAATTGCCCCCAAAACTTTTCTTAAAAGTTGAATTGGAGATGGTTTATACAGATTTATAAAATAAAAAAATAAAAATTTATTGTGCACACAGGTTTCTCATCTATTAAACAACAAATATAGAGAATTAATTAATGAATTTAATAAATATGTGTTATTTGAGAAATCAATTAAATTTTTTCATGATTAAAAATTGGTATAATATAATTAAACGATTAAAATGTTTCAAAAAATAATATAAGTAACACTAAAAATAAACAATATGATGTATCTGATTGTTTTTATTCAATTATTATTAATATTGAGCGATGAAATTAATAAATCTACAAAATAGAACTTATTAAAATTATTATAGTGTTACGATGTTACGATTAGATAAGGATAACGATTCATTTATAGATATAAAATGTTAATAATTTTAAAGGTACTTTTAGTTTTTTGCTTATTTATTAATATTATTGGCAGAAGCGGTGAGTTTATTGATCAAGATACAATCAATAATCAAAAAAACGTTATAATTTATAAATATTTTAAACTCTGAGCGAGAGTAAAAAAAAAAAATTTTTAATTATTAAACTACAGTTGTTCTGATTTGCAAGAGCAACCCCACGCCCATAGTTAAATAGTATTTATAATATTAGTAATAATAGGAATTTGGGATAATGAAAAAAAAAACCCACAAAAATACGAATAATCATATCCGCGGTCAACAATGATAATAACAAGCTATCACAAAAAGAACTATAAATAGCTCTTGATAAATTAGAAAGGATTACTTAGAATATTTAATTTGTAAATAAGTTCATAATAAATTTTATTATCCAGTAAAAGTATTAAATAACACAATATATGTCCAAAATTATTTATTAACATTTCATTACTATTTTAAATAACATACATTAATAATAAAAAACAAAAGGCTTAAAAACATAACCTAAAATGAAGGCATAATATCAAAAAAAAAGATTGGCTTGCAAATTGATTAATTTATTTAAATATATAAATATTTGAAGTCATTAGAAATTGAAGAATTGACTAAAAATATGTTACATTGTTTGAGTAAATTCATTGATAAAATAATAATATCTTATTTATTTACTTGCTGTCAAATGTAATTATACTCCAATAATTTATAAAACTCTCTTGTGATCCGATCCGATCTAAAAGTCCACAATAAAATTCAATGTCATTTATTGTTATTGGTCAATTCTTTTCTTCGATAATGTTAATAAAAAACAAGTTAAGACGATATTCAAATAATAAACCAATTATATAATTCATTAATAATATTGAATTATAATAAAAATTGTATGCAACATATAATAATTAAATATTAAAATATTAATATTATCTACTACTAGAGTATATATATAGTAAAATGGAAATTACTTATATTTACGAACTGGTCAATTTTCCAGTAGTGGTCGTGTAGATTATTTATGATATTCCTAAAATTTGCAAATTTTTTTAGTAATTAGTGAAATTATTTAAATTTCTTTTTAAAATAAGAAAATTAATTATGTTGCCCGTATTGTATTTATTGGGTAGATAAATTTTTGAAAGAAATTATATAATTTAAGATAATTATATTGATACTGGGAAGGTAAATTGATTAACCAATTTTTCATTTACTATATACTTTCACTTTCAAGCATTCAAGCACAGCAGCTTTTTTTTTTTTTTGAAATAATGTAAAAGAGGGGAAGAAAACCTTTATAATATGCTTTACTAAAACATTTGACAACACTTTTAGTATGTGCAGGGTTCTAACTGTTCATATGTTGATCGTTATGTCATAAATTCTAAAAAAATTAGATTGGGAAAAAGGAAATATAGATTATTTTATTTTTGTATTTTTTCAATTTGGGTAATAAAATAAAATCCAAGTATAATTTACAATATTTGAAAATTTAAGATCCAATTGTAAAAAAATTAAAAGTAATATATAAAAATAAAAATATATTTTAAATTTGGTAAATTTTAATTTTAAAAAGCCACAAATTGTTTATAAATTATCCCAGGTAGATCAATATTATCGAATAATAGTTGAGAAAAGGGGGAATTAAGACTTTTCCACAGCCGCATAAAAGAATTCGTTATCCAAATTATCTGTGGCATCTTTATTACAGTTTTCTTTACTAATATGCACAATAATTGTAAAATATTTTTTTACTAGTTTTCATATAAACCTTTCTGACTAAAATTTTGCGAATACATTCGAAGAAAGAAGATTACGAATTTTTTGTATCCTTATAATTAGAAAAATTTCAGTTTCCAAGAATGTAACTTTTTCTATTATAACAAATAATTCAAAGTAGTGCCAACCTATTTTTTTAACATATTTCAATAAATAACAATGGCACACCAAATTCAAATACTCTTTTTATGACATTTTTATTAGCAAGTTCAAATTCCAATTATTAAAGAGATCTTGGAAATCACATTTGCTTCAAGACTAATCTAATGTCATACCGAATGTGGAAGATTAAAAGAATTTAATACATTTATTATGTTATTTTAATGTAATTAAATCAATTATTATTAAATGCATATAAATATTTATTATTTTTAAATTGTAAAATGTACAAAGGCAAACTAAAAATTCAAACTAATAAAACATTCCTGAATTTTTGTTCATAATATAAAAATTTCTTAAGATAGATCTTTATCATTATTTGTTTGTTGTATGTTAATTTATTTTGCTGCAAAATTAAGGAACTAATAGGGAAATATAGGATAGAAATTGATTTAAATATGTTTATTCATGCTTCTTCCAAATCACCTATAGTTCAAGCTTGATAGCTTCGTGAAAATTATTTTTTATTTCTGGCTTCCATCGAAAAATTACAACCTTGAATTATCTTATTTATCAAAAAAATATATCAATAATTTAAATCCCTTCCATTTTTTTAACTATGTTTTCTATTTATTGTAATATATATGAAGTTTTTACAAATATGTAAAAAATTTTAAAATTTCTAATATGAGTATTTATTATATATATAATAATAGATTTCTTTTGGTAAAGATACTTAAATTTATAACTCTTTTCAATATTTGTAAAAAGCATTTATTTAGTTATGAAAACCAACTATATCTAAAAATACATAGTTGATTTTTTCATGAATCTCATTCAAATATTCAAATATTCATTTGATGGATGGAATTTGTATATAGGAAACTTGCCTAAATATTGATTCTAGATTTTACAAATATAACAACACTAATAGTATAATAAAAGTTTTATTGATTTTTCCTTTTTTTTTTAAATATAAAATAGAATTTTTGTACTCTATGTTAATCATAAGTTAATGGCTTGTTTTTCATACACACCAAATAAATAGTATGTAGAAATAATATAAAAAGACTAACACTGGCTTTACAATATTTTTATTTTTTGTGCTATATTCTCATTTTGCTCAGCTCTATAATTGAAAATAATTTTTCAAATTAATAGTATGCAAAAAAAGATCAACTAAGAATTATAAGGTTAAATTGCTTTCAAATTAATTGTCAAATTAAATTTTAGCTAGCAAAAAGAGAAATCGACAAAATTTAATGAATACAACCAAAAAAAAAATTTATAAATTTTATATTTCTAAAAATTAGAAGATATCTAAGAAATTCATTAATATAATATAAGAAATTACTATTTTTAGCTATATAATCTTTTTTCGTGCTGTTTATCTTCACTTTGGCTTAGGCTATAATACACAATCTTTTCCTTAAAGTATAGTTTTAAAAGTATCATTTACAAATTTTTAATTTTGTTAAACTATAATTGAGATTCCAAGAAATCGATATGTTTTATCGATTTTGTGGCGGTGTAAATTATGTATTATGTATCCTGGACAATCAAAGTTATTGGCTCAAATGTTGATACTAAATCTGGATCTGGATTTAAACATTTCAGACCAAACAGGTATTTGTACCTTTTGTTGTCTCTTGAGAAAAAACACAACACAAAAATGCCAGTTCAAGATTTTTGATATATCAAAGATGGGAGAGAAAGGGATATGAGAAGAGACCTCCTTTCCATATGTAATAGCATTTATAATTTCTAAGTGTAATAATAACTGTTAATATAATATTAATATTGATATTGTGATTGACTTTTAGCATTTGTATAAAAGAAGCAGATTATGCTTGGATGTTATGTCTCTTAAATTCATTGGGCTGGGTTTAATGTACTAGTATTTTTTTTTTAAAAAATATTTATTTATAGATCAATCAAGATATTGTTGTTGTCAAATAGTATATTGATTAATAAATAAAAATATAGATGGATGGCAAGATATATTTGCATTTTTATAGTGTTGATGTTCTATTATTATTAAGAAAATAATTCTAATAGTAAGCTATCTAAATCTTTAATCTAAAATTGTTTAATGGGAGTAGCTTTCATAAAATATTTTTTTTTATTAATATCCTATTCTGCTTTTTTTATTTGTTTCTTTTATTATAATATCAATAAGTTCTTTCGTGCCTGATATTTTTTATTTTTTCAATTTAAAGTTATAAATATTATTAAATTTATTCTAAAATCTAGAACTATAAAATATTTTCACATCATATTATAATAATATTATAATTCCTTTGCTATTTTATTTAATTTAACACTAATACTAAAATACTATCAATTATTTATTTATTAATCTTATACTAAATTATATTCATATTTTATTAAATATGATATGATGGTTGATAAACATGGCCAATTATTATTATTATACATTTTATGTATATGTCATAGTTTTTATACGTCTTATACATTGTTGTTCTTATTTTTATACATCTTTGAGCTATTCTCTTTTTTTTTGGAGGTAAATGATTCTCGTCAATAAAACTATTATAATTAATTTTTAATCTTTCCAACTAGTTATGAATCCTTTTCTAGTTTGTTTTTTCAAAATATAATCTAATGTAGTGTACAAAATTTAGATTGACTAATTAAAGAAATTTTATGTCAATGTTGGCTTCAATTTCATTAAGTTCTAATTGCCTTATTGTCAACACTCAAAATAAAGGAATGAACAGTAGTACAAGAAATTAACAACTATAGGTTAGTATTATTTTGTTTTCTAAAGACTGTTAATGAAGGTTCGATGATTTTTATTGAACATATTAACCTATTTGTTTGTTTGTTGGAGATGCTCCTGCTATTTATGTTGATAATAAATACGTACATTTAGGATTATATCCATTGAAACTTTTACTATATTGAATGTTTTTATATATCTTTTTGTTTTAACGATCACTAATTTTTAAATTTGAATTTTATGAATTTAACAATGTAAAAATTTTTGTTCTCTTCAAAATTGAGGTTTGAGGTAATTTAAGTATAGGAAAATATTAGTATATATTATATATATGTATAGTAAACTTTTATATATTATATTTATATATAGTATTTTTTTTCTCTTTAGACGCTATCGAGATTGTATTTTTTAATTACATAAATTTGTTTTTTGATGAGACGACAAATATATATATATTAATTTCGCAAAAAAGCCTTTTTTTATTATTTTATTTTATAGTCCAATTGTTTTGTTTTCAATTTATAAATAATAAATTTTGAATTATAGATATTATCTAATCTAATATATTACATTATTATTATTGAAATGAATATATTTTTGATTTCATTTATTTATTTTATTTATAGATTCTCACTTTGTCTTTTCACTATTTCGATTCACTTTATTATAATTAAACTAGTCCTAATTATGCATATTCTTTCTTTTATTCTTATTTTGTTATTATTTTGTTATAATAAATTTAGAAGTAAACAAAAGGTTTTTGGTGAGGACAGACGTTATTTAAAACAAACCCCAAAAAAAAGAATTATGTAATATGGCATAATCAAATACGGAAATATTGACGTAAGATGAATTAAATATGATATCATATCCTAAATTTCTTCAGAAAATAATTAAAGAAAGAACTTCAAGGGCAGAACAAATTTTCATTTCAATATTATAAAAATAAAATAACTATAAAATAAAAATTACTATAAAAAATATAATTAGTTCAAATAAAAAATAAAACTCGAAAATAATTTGATAATTTAACTAATAGTTTACTTTTGATGATAGAAAAGGCCTATTCAGAGATAAAATAAATTAAAATAAAAAAAAAGATTGATTTCACTTATAGTGTGCTGTAGGTCACATAAGTTTTTATTATTGAAAATAATAGTTATAGTAAAGATACCACTCATTAGCTGATAGTTTAATTATTCTACAAATAAAAATTCTGTGGTCTTCACGTTTTTTAGCAAAAGGAATAGTTGAACATTCTGTTATCAAAAAAAAATACATTCTATACTTTAAAATTTTATTAATATATAAAACAGATAGCTTATACTTAATCGATTTTTATATTGAATATTTAAGGTTAAAACTGATATTTTGGTTATTACCTTAAAATACCGGTAATATACCCATAAAATAAAAATAAAAATTTATTATGCAAGATCCCATTAAACAACAATATAAAAATTAACAATAAATATAAAGAATAAATTAATAAATATGAATGTTATTTGAGAAAGCAGCTAACTCAATAATCGATAATATGTAGAATATTCTATTGTTCTTATTCAATTATTATTAACTATTACTAATATTGATGAAAGTGATGAAAGTAATGTATTGATACAAAATAAAAACTTATTATAGTGTTACAATCAGAACAAGCCGACCAAAAATTCATAGGTATAAAATCATTAGTAATTTTAAATATAATAGTTTTTGGCTTATTTATCATTGGTTGGGTGCAGGTAATACTACAAATAGTTTTTAAAATATTTAATTTGTAAATCTAATAAAGAAAAGAATTGAAATTTCACACGCTCTCGAATGTCACAAATTACTCAAGTAAATTCCTCAAACCAAACTTTTTTATTTTTTATTTATAGGTATACTATATACAATATAGTATATATCAAAGGTAGTATACTATATGAATATGGTAATAATCGAAGGTAGATGTGTATAGTATATATCATATATGTGTTTATGTAATATATATCATGGAAAAGATTTTTAATTTTTCTACTGGAATTTTACTATTTTACTTATAAAACTCAAGCAGGTGTCACAATTTCTGTCACAAGTATCTGCGAACAACTAATAACAACTTGTGACAAAAATTTTGATATACTTTGATATGTGAGCGAAATTGATTTGATAGCATTTATCGATAACATTTATGATATGATGTATATATCGATAAAGATGCAAGATGGATTTTTTCTAAGGCCAACTAGGGACATGTCGATATACTTTGATATTACATGTCTTTTGCAGTAATGGTATTTCTAGATAACATTTATAAGTATAAGGCATCATTTGTAATAGAATGTGAGTATCACCGGCATTGGTAAATATAATAATTGTTATCATAATTTTGTAGAAGCTTTTATATAATATTAAAAAAACCTTCGTCTTGTTAAGAAGATAAGTACATTAATATAAATATAATAATAGTTCACAAGAAGCTTAATATTATGGTCGAATTATGAGGCTTATAGAAAAAAAAATCTATATTAACAACCTCTATAAAAAAAAAGTTACTCTATAGAGGATACAATGTAACTCGGATAAAGAAATTATCATAAATTAAAAAATAAATTTGAAATTTATAAAGCTCATTAAAGAAAATTAACATAATAGTAAATGATTAAAATAAGGGCTATGAGCAAGGAGATTCCGGGGTAAATTTCCATATATCTAGTGAACCATGTATACGGATAGTGCAATCTTGGGTATATGGACCACGCCATTTGTCATCTTCGGTGCTTAAATCAACATGAGCCTGAACTCCGTATCCGTTACCGCTACTAAACTTATATTGTTTGGTTCCCATAGAATTATGGTCACAGACTCCATCTTCACCAGGGTCATCCTCACCAATCTCGTTTCCATTTCCATCATACCAAGAGATGGAACAGTAGGCCCCCGCCAAAGAATAATCGATAGTAAGTGTATAACTAGTGTTTTGTGCTACAGAAAAAGGTTAAAATGTGAGATTGTTTAACAAAGAATCATGTTATGCTGTCGAATCTATTAAGAAGTTTACCTTCAATGACCAGAATAAGTGTCATCAAGAAACAGATAAAGGTAAAAGGGAAAGCAACTGGGTTCTTCATTGTAATTGTAATTGCGATTAAATCAGGATATAAAAAATAAAAAAATAAAAAAATGTGGTCGTCAACAAATTATATAGAGTTTTCTTCATGCGTACGAAAAGCAGACAAATTTGATTAATTAATTCATAATGCTTTTTAGAAAGCGCGTTTGTGGTACGATCAATCAAAAAGGGGAAACGTAGTATGATGATCAATCAAATAAAATAATACAAACATGGTATGATGATCAATCAAATAAAATAATACAATTATCATTCATCCTATACAAACATGTTTAGAATGATAATCGTATTATTTTATTTTATTTGATTCACTCAAATAAAATAATACGATTATCATTCTATGGATTTGGATTGTATCAAAGAAAAAAAACTAAAGTGTAGCAATCGTGGTGATAACTTTTTAATATCCAATCCTCGGCCTTGCCAAGAGTTAATGGTGTCGAGCCAATAATAAACTAATATAAGCTAAGACGGTTCATAATATATATTATGAACCATCTGGAGCTAAATATGTTTATAATAATAGGAATTTAGGATAATTAAAATCAACCCACAGTTGATAATGCTAATACATCTCCTGCTGCTAACAAATAGCTTTTGATATAATAGGAAGGATTACTTAAAATATTTAATTTATAAATCTACTTTATTATTTAGTAAAAGTATAATTTTATATATTATACTATATTATAATATAATATATAAAATTTCATTTCGAAAATTGGCACATATGATTCTTACAAAATAGTCTCGACAATTAAAATCACCTTTGTATAATTTTTTGTACGCATTGCATCATTTATTTCACTGAAAATTAACATACATTAAAGACAAAGGCTTAAAAAAAATGACCGAATAAAGAAAATTCTTATTTTTTATTTCAATATATTATAAAAAAACAAAAAAAAAAAACGAATGCAAAATATCAAATAGTTATACAATCAAAATTAATTAAAAATTTACTTGTCAAACCTTTTTTCATCAATGATTTATTTCGATTTTCAAAAAAGAAAAGATTAAATCGTTAATATTTCTTGATAAAAATTTGACCTCTTGTAGACCAATCTAAAAGTCTTTTCTTCGATAATGTTAAGAAAAAAAAGGTATCCAATTGTGATGATATTCAAATATCAAATATAATAAATATAATAAAATGGCAATTATTATTTATTTTTTATTTAGATAAAATTTTTGAAAGAAATCATCAATATTATATGTAATTTAAGATAATTATATTGATATTTTTTTTTCCAACGGAGCCATGCTCCAATAAACTTTATTAATAAATTTATAGTTACGATGTATACATGGAAATTTATAATATATCTATTGAAACTGACTAAAAATTAACTTAAAGAAAATTTTGCCGTCCGGCCCATCGTTGCCTAGATTTCTCAACCTAGGAACTGATGGCCATACCTCCATCAGAAAAAAACTTTTATTTTATATAAATTATATCCACTATATTTGTTACTTTTAAGAAAAATATCATCAATAAAATAATCTATATTTTTTTGTTTTCGTCTTTGTTTTTCTTTTAAATATTCTTTTTCTTCATCTGATTTCCCTCCTATTATACGCAAACCATCTCGATTATGCTCTTCTTTTGTTGAACTGGTCCCCGTTCTCTTTTTCCTTTTAGCTTTATTAGTAATCCCATTTTCTATCTCCCACGTAATTACTTTCTCACAGCGATCCTTCCATATTTCTTTAAGAACATTTTGAAAATCCTTAAAGGTTTCCATTATAACTCTGACTGCCATTCTTTTATCTTTACATATTTCTGTTACTTTGTATGTAAGCAAGTCTGGAACAAAACCTTTGATAATTTCGAAAAAAGTAAGATAAGGTCCATGTTTTGTGGAATGGTAATCAACTTCACCACAGTAATTCAAACATGTAACCATGTTTAATCTATTCTTTATTGCTGAGTCTTCAATATTAGGTTTATTTCTAATTATTTTTTCTCGTAAAATTACTTTAAACTTGACACACAACTCTAGATAATTGAACATCGCATCGAAAGAAAAGATAGGTAAATCAATACTTGGAAACAAAAAAAAAATATGAAAATAGCATAAAGGAGAATTTAAACATAGACACATTTTTATACATTTTTTTATAACCGAACTTTTTAATCAAAAATGCCAAATGAAATCAATTGACTTTATAATTGATATTATATAAACTATTTCCAGTAAATTTTTTTTTTACAAGATTTGGGGTGGAGTTTACATTAATCTTTTTGCTTTTTCGGCCAGGACACCTCAGAATATTTGTCATGAATCAGCCACACTATCCAGGCTTTGCAGAAGATCTTTTATCTTATTGTAGGGTTCAAAAAAATAAAATAAAATAAAATTCAATACTAGCCACCACCATTGCTCAGCGATATTCAGCTTGATACCAAATTGAAGTGGAAAACTTGAGCTTGAAATCCAAAGTCATTTCAAAATAACAATCGTATAGGTATGGCAGGATACCCATCACAAATTTTGTGGAAAAAACTGGAGAAGATCTAAAAGAGTATGTTAAAGATTTTTGTCAATGGTGCAAAAGTATCAATTGCGATCCAGCTGTAGGAATAATTTACAAATCGGAATTCATCGTAGATAAAAGAAATTTATTATATGAATAATATAATTATTTTTTAAAATATCCCTTTTATGAATTCGTAGAATTTTTGAAAGATTACTTTTACATGAAATAGTTATTTAATAAAGGCGGCCTTTTTTGAGTATGAAAGAATTTCTTATTATTTTTTTGTCATAATGATTTCTGAAATGATAGTTGTCCAGAAATGACCAAGATTCTTGTCCTGAAATGAAATCAAAAAATCTATTGGAAACTATTTTAAAAACTTATTTTTTTATTCACATACTAGAGATTTGCCTTGCGACCATTTGTTCCTTTTGAAACATATATTTAAAGAAAAATTTCAATACATGTTAAAAAACAAAAAATCGCAAAATAATTAAAGAGTGTGAAATACCATTACTTATCTTTACCTATATTCGATCCCAAATTTTACCTATATAATCAAATCACATAACAATTTTTTCTTCAGGTGATATCGTAAATATGAATATATATATATATATATTGTAAAGAATTTAATTATTTTATTGTGTAAGCAAGAAATTAATGTAAAAACTTGTTATAATCTTTATTTATTTATTAATTAATTTGTGAAAAAGGTTTGAAAACAGCAGTTATGTTGACAATTTCACCTGAATTCCTTATATGAATATTCACTAAAATATGAACAAAAATATTTTACGTATCAATATGAAACCTATGATGTCAAAAGTTCAGAAGAACTTAATAATTATCCTAAATACGGAAACTTTCATGTTTTAATTACAAGATACCATTTTTATTTGTGCTAAATGTTTTCAAACAGGTAATGTAAACTGAATATTTAACATTAAAAAATTTACACGGAAATATCTAAATCTAGAAAATATTAGATAGTTTAGTATTGGTTAAAATTTATAAAAAGTTTATCATTATTAAATAATCATGGATTAATTGAGAAGTTTATTATAAATAACAAAAATTATTGATAAATGTTAGGTGCGACACTATAATTATTTATTAATAAGTCTATTTATGATTTTTATTTGTCCGGAGCGTAGCGTAGGACACTATAAGGGACAAGTAAAGTGATACCAAAGTTTTGTTTTTGATGCTTTGATTTAAAAATATCAAAAACGTAAATATGCACGGGGTGTCTGTCCGATTTTAGATAATGATTGCTAGATAACAATCACATGTCACAATATTATAATATAAATTGCTTACGCTCCGGACTTGCATGGTTTTACCATTTCCTAGTNACCTATGATGTCAAAAGTTCAGAAGAACTTAATAATTATCCTAAATACGGAAACTTTCATGTTTTAATTACAAGATACCATTTTTATTTGTGCTAAATGTTTTCAAACAGGTAATGTAAACTGAATATTTAACATTAAAAAATTTACACGGAAATATCTAAATCTAGAAAATATTAGATAGTTTAGTATTGGTTAAAATTTATAAAAAGTTTATCATTATTAAATAATCATGGATTAATTGAGAAGTTTATTATAAATAACAAAAATTATTGATAAATGTTAGGTGCGACACTATAATTATTTATTAATAAGTCTATTTATGATTTTTATTTGTCCGGAGCGTAGCGTAGGACACTATAAGGGACAAGTAAAGTGATACCAAAGTTTTGTTTTTGATGCTTTGATTTAAAAATATCAAAAACGTAAATATGCACGGGGTGTCTGTCCGATTTTAGATAATGATTGCTAGATAACAATCACATGTCACAATATTATAATATAAATTGCTTACGCTCCGGACTTGCATGGTTTTACCATTTCCTAGTCTATAAACAATTAAATTCATTGATTGCATGCTTAAATAATAAATTATCTATAAAATTAATAAATTATCTATAAAATTAATAAATTATCTATAAAATTAATAAATTATCTATAAATAAATAAATTATCTATAAATAAATAAATTATCTATAAATAAATAAAAAAATTTTAGTCAAAATTCTAATTTACACGTATAAATAAATTGTATTGTTTTTTAAAAAAAATTAAGGTTCAAAATACTATATTTATTTATTCTATTGAAAAAAAACTTTATATCATGTTTCTAAGTCAGATGACTTTCTATCATTGCTTCTAATAATATTTTGAGGATTAAATCCAATAGCTTGATTATTTTTCCAGAATTATAGAAGTACTTGCAGGCCTTATGTTGGTAATTTTTATTGACATTAATATTGAATTCAAAAATTTATCACCTATTAAACAAAATCATTCCACAAGATTACCTATATTATCTTAAAAGAATATATACACTCCCGACTCAAAAGTTTAGGACCACCCCTGTAATTTAAATAAAATTAAAATTATACGATCGTGTAGCTTAAAATAAAATAAATAAAAAATATATTTGTATTACTTGATCTGAATTTGTTTACAAAAATGGTGTTTTCAGATTAAAAATTATAGTTTTATTTTGCAGGTGACTCAGAAAGAAAAAAATGAGTATGGAAAGACTACTATTCACAATATTATAATTAAGTTCTGTGAAATAGGCACTATTTCCATTGCTCACAAAAGTGAATGACCAAAAAATTAACTGAACGTGACATGCGCCATATTAAGGCAGATCGTCAAAAATTGACATAAATCATAAGAACAGTTAAAAGAAAAATTTAATGAATGTACTGGAAATGAAGTAATACCCTAAAGCATACATTATATGATATGGGATATCATGGTCGAACAGCTCTTAAAAAATCCAATATTAGTGAATAATTCATTTAAATTGGACACGTGAAAGACAATTAATAATTGACAAATCACGATTTACATTATTTAGGAAATTCATGTATGGTGACTTCCAAAAGAAAAATATGACATTAATTGCCTTGTTCTGACTATAAAGCACAATGGTGGAGGTGCTATGATGTAGGGGGTGTTTTTCTTGGTATGGATTATATCCTTTAACAAGCGAATTAATAGTAACAGATATATAGAAGAAATTATTGGCTATTATATCATTTGATACCATTTTTGAAAGAATTTGAAGAGGAAAACGGGGATATCTTTTTCAACAAGATAACGCACCAATTCATGCTAGTGTAGCAACACAAAATTTTATGCAAGAAATTTCTCTTCTCCCATGGCTGAGACAGTCACCTGACTTAAACACAACTTGAACACCGTATTCGAGCTAAAAAAGAAAATCAAAAAAATTTGCGAAGAATTTGAAATGTTTTTACAGGAATGTTGGAAAGTGAAGTTTATCAAAAATTAGTTAACAACATGGAAAACAGAGTAAAGGCAGTAATAAAATCTCGTGTCTATATTAATTGATTTTTTATCAGGTTTTTACAAATGTAAGTATAGTAAATTAATTTTTTAATTATTTTTTTTTTTTAAAAAAAATATGATTTTTATATTGGAAACTTTTATGATTTTTAATTGAAAATTTAGAGTTGAATTTTTTTTTATTTTATTGTTTATAATATGAATTTTTGATAAAAAAAAATTATATACTGTTGCCATATAAAAGTTTTTTTAATAAATTTAAAAATTATTAATTAAATTTTATTAAAAATCGTCAAAAAAATAGTCTATATTAAACTATTCCAAAGTTTATTGAATATATTTTTTTAAATATAAATAAATTAAAAATAAATTGCAATAAAATGATTGGTTGACAAATAATCACGATTTTCAATAATTTATCAGGTGTAGGAAATTTTTATGAAGAATTTTCAAAGGTTAGAAAACATTTACTTATTTTACTTATTTAAAATAATTATAATAAAGACAGTAATTAGAATCTTAGCATTTAGTATGTGCAGTATTTATATTAGTTTATTGATGAAAAGTTTAATCAAATCATGAAGTAATGATATGATACTTAGCACTCGATTTTCAAATTGACTGCTTTGCCCATTTCCCAGGTATGAACACAAATAATCAAATACTTTAAATTTTTGAAATATAAAGACAATAATGAATTTATTTCAAATGATTACATACTGGTCTACTTCAATTTATATATAAAAGCTATACTCTATAATTCCAGTGATCAAATAAAATAAGATATTAAAACGTAAAATAAATAATTATATATCAAATATATATAACAATAATAATAAGATCAAATAAAAGATAATATTCAATTCTAAACCAATTATTTAATTATATTACATTTCTTGAGTTTCATTTTCTTCAAATTAAATATAGTTAATAAACTTTTTAAAATTAAATATATCAAACAAAATAATAAAAGAAATAAATTTACCAATTATAATATTAGGAATTGAAAAATTTTGTTGTCTTGAATCTAAATAAATAATTAATACAAAATTCATTTCCCTAAAAAAAATTCTTTCGTACAAAATATACAATATACTTACCAAATGTATCATCTTCAGGCTTTATAGGCTTAGGTATAAGTCTACTAGTGTATATTGCTTTAGGATGCACTTCTTTTGGATCATATTGAATGAAATTCTTATTCAATTCATCTGTTTTCATTTGCTCATTATAATAGTGTTCTTTATCATCAAAATAATATTTGGCGAGTTGAGACATCAACTCCTTAGCAATTGGACGAGTGAGAGGATCAAAATTCCAGCATTTTTCCATTAATTCTTTGAGAAGTTGTGGAATTTCACACTTAATTTCAGGTTTAAGCCCTTTGCAAATGTCCATTACAAGACTTGCATCATGTGGGATATTAAAATATGGTGGATAGCTGGTAAAAACTTCTAACATGATCATACCAAAAGAATATATATCAGAGGCTTGAGAATAATCGCCTTTATTCAAAGTTTCAGGTGCCATGTATGGAATTATGCCAAAAACTTTTTCAGGATTTTTTTCTGAAACTGGTTTGCATAATCCAAAATCAGTAATATGACTGCCAGTTAAATGTTGATTAACAATATTACCAGAATGAAAGTCTTTATGCATTAAGCTCATCTCATGGATATTTTCGAGTCCTTGTATGATGGTTAATAAAATACCACTTTTTTCTCTCCAAGTTAATTCTTTAAACTTTTGATTCAACAGTTTTCGAAGACTACCATATTTTGCATAATCCATAACTATCACATATTCATTTTTTGTTGGATTTTTAGTGATTCCATATATTGTAATTGCATTTTTGCCTCGAAATTTAAGTTGATTTTCAATCTAAAATATTTAACATAAATAAAATATAATTATTATATATCTAAAATAACGAAAAATTAAATAACATGAAATATTTACCTCTTGTAAAAATTCGTTTTTATTTGTGGATCCATCAAGACTTTTTAAGCAAACAACTTTATTTTTGGATCTATTCCAGTTTTTTGTTTTATAACTCCAAGATAAAAGAGGTCCATCAAGCCATTTTGCTTTGTATACTGTGCTGAAACCTCCTTTAGCAACGTATGTGACATCATCAAATCTGTCAAATGGAATCCACTCAAGAATTCCTTGATGTTTGTTTGCATTTAGTTGTATATGCAGAATAAATTTATCAATTTCACTATCTTCACTTGTCCATTTAGTAAATTCATTTTGAAATCGTTTGGCTTTACATGAATGGCACCAATGTCTAATACTATCTTGATGGCATTCATCACACACTCTAAAATCGCTAAAAGAACTATTGATTGATAAATAATTAAAGTAATATTGAATTAAATTGAAATTTTGTTTTCAGAAATTTTATTAGGCGTAAATCTCCGCCTAATAAAATTTCCCGATGTTGTGAATCCAAATACCCACATTCTGTAATATAATGAAACACATATTGATTTATAATTGATCAGAGAAGTGTTATTGATATTTAAACATTAATATCAATAATTGTGAAACTAAATACTCACTGACTGTAATATAATGTGCATACAATTGATTTTTAATTGATTAGAAAAGCATCAATTGAAATTGAATTAAATTAAATTGAAACATTAGTTTCAATAATTATTAATCAAAATACTCACCCTCTATAATAATATGTGCAAATAATTAATTTATAATTGATTAGAGAAGTGTCATGGATATTGAATTAGATTGAAACATTGATTTCAGTAATTTTGAATCCAAATACTCACTCACTATAACAATAATTAATTTATAATTGATTAGAGAAGTGTTATTAATATTGAATTAAATTGAAACATTGTTTTCAATAATTTTGATTCTAATACTCACTCGCTGTAATATAATGTGCATACAATTTATTTTAAATATTAGAGAGGTGTCATTGAAATTGAATTAAATTGAACAATGATTTCAATAATTTTGAATCCAAATACTCACTCACTGTAATGTGCATACAATTAATTTATAATTGATTAGAGAAGTGTTATTGTTATTGAATTAAATTGAAACATTGATATCAATAATTGTGAAACTAAATACTCACATGCTGTAATATCATGTGCATACAATTGATTTATAATTGATTAGGTAAGTGGTATTTACATTGAATTAAATTGAAAAATTGTCAATAATTATGAATCCAAATACTCACTAACTGTAATATAACATGCATACAATTGATAAGAAAAGTGTTATTGATATTGAAACATTGATTTAAATAGTTATGAATCTAAATACTCACGGACTGTAACATTATGTGCATATAATGGATTTATAATTGATTAGAGAAGTGCCATTAAAATTGAATTAAATTGAAACATTGATTTCAGTAATTATGAATCAAAATACTCACTCGCTGTAATATTATGTGCATACAATTGATTTATAATTGATTAGAAGTGTTTTGATATTGAATAAATTGAAACATTGCACTGGTATCAATAATTGTGAATCCAAATACTCACCCACTATAATATTATCATACAATTGATTATAATTTATTAGAAGTGAGTGTTATTGATGCCGAATTAAGTTGAAACATTGATTTCAACAATCATGAATCGAAATACTTACATACTGTAATTTTATGTGCATACAATTGATTTATTATAGAAGTGTTATTGAAATTGAATTAAATTGGAATATTATTTCAATAATTATGAATCTAAATACTCACAAACTGTAATTTTATGGTTGAATAGAGAAGTGCAATCAATATTGAATTAAATTGAAACCTTGATATCAATAATTATGAATCAAAATACTCACTCTCTATAATAATATGTGCAGATAATTAATTTATAATTGATTAAAGAAGTGTTAATGATA
This sequence comes from Diversispora epigaea, assembly GCA_003547095.1. Lineage (NCBI taxonomy): Eukaryota > Fungi > Glomeromycota > Glomeromycetes > Diversisporales > Diversisporaceae > Diversispora > Diversispora epigaea. Next base: position 515,720 of record PQFF01000504.1, on the reverse strand, counting down.
TTGAATTAGATTGAAACATTGGTTTCAGTAATTTTGAATCCAAATACTCACTCACTATAATAATATGTGCAAATAATTAATTTATAATTGATTAGAGAAGTATTATTAATATTGAAACATTAGTTTCAATAATTATGAATTAAAATACTCACTCTCTATAATAATATATCGAAATAATTAATTTATAATTGATTAGAGAAGTATTATTAATATTGAAACATTAGTTTCAATAATTATGAATTAAAATACTCACTCTCTATAATAATATATCCAAATAATTAATTTATAATTGATTAGAGAAGTGTCATTGAAATTGAATTAAATTGAAACTTTGATTTCAGTAATTATGAATCAAAATACTCACTCGCTGTAATATTATGTGCATACAATTGATTTATAATTGATTAGAAGTGTTTTGATATTGAATAAATTGAAACATTGGTTTCAGTAATTTTGAATCCAAATACTCACTCACTATAATAATATGTGCAAATAATTAATTTATAATTGATTAGAGAAGTATTATTAATATTGAAACATTAGTTTCAATAATTATGAATTAAAATACTCACTCTCTATAATAATATATCCAAATAATTAATTTATAATTGATTAGAGAAGTATTATTAATATTGAAACATTAGTTTCAATAATTATGAATTAAAATACTCACTCTCTATAATAATATATCCAAATAATTAATTTATAATTGATTAGAGAAGTGTTATTAATATTGAATTAAATTGAAACATTGATTTCAATAATTTTGATTCTAAATACTCACTCGCTGTAATATGATGTGCATACAATTTATTTTAAATATTAGAGAGGCGTTATTGAAATTGAATTAAATTGAACAATGATTTCAATAATAATGAATCCAATACTCACTCACTGTTATATAATGTGCATACAATTAATTTATAATTGATTAGAGAAGTGTTATTGGTATTTAAATTAAATTGAAACATTAATGAATCTAAATACTCACGGACTGTAATTTTATAATTGATTAGAGAAGTGTTATTGAAATTAAATTAAATTAAAACATTGATATCAATAATTGCGAATCTAAATACTCACGGGCTGTAATATAAAATGCAACAATTGATTTGTAATTGATTAGAGAAATGTCATTGAAATTGAATTAAATTGAAACTTTGATTTCAGTAATTATGAATCAAAATACTCACTCGCTGTAATATTATGTATATACAATTGATTTATAATTGATCAGAAAAGTGTTTTGATATTGAATAAATTGAAAAATTGCATTGAAATCACTAATTGTGAATCCAAATACTCACCCACTATAATATTATCATACAATTGATTATAATTTATTAGAAGTAAAGTGTTATTGATGTCGAATTAAGTTGAAACATTGATTTCAACAATCATGAATCAAAATACTTACATACTGTAATGTTATGTGCATACAATTGATTTATTAGAGAAGTGTTATTGAAATTGAATTAAATTGAAACATTATTTCAATAATTATGAATCTAAATACTCACGGACTGTAATTTTATAATTGAATAGAGAAGTGCAATCAATATTGAATTAAATTGAAACCTTGATACCGATAATTATGAATATCTAAATACTCACTCACTGTAATAGTATGGGCATATAATTGATTTATAATTAATTAGATAGTGTCATTGATGTTGAATTTAATTGAAACATTGGTTTCAATAATTAGGAATCTAATACTCACTATCTGTAGGAATGTGCATACATTTAATTTGTAATTGATTAGAGAAGTGTTTTGAATTTAATTGAAACATTGATTTCAATAATAATTAATTTATACTCACAATCTGTAATGTGCATACAATTGATTTATAGAGAAGTGTTATTAATGTTGAATTAAATTGAAACATTGATTTCAACACTGACGAATACTCACTCACTATAATATTGTGTGTATATATACAATTGATTTATAATTGATTAGAGAGTTTCATTGATATTGAATTTGATTGAAACATTAGTTTATGAATCCAAATACTCACTAACTGCAATAATGTGCACGCAATCAATTTATAACTTGTTAGAGAAATGTTATTAATATTGAAGTAATTCAATAATTATGAACCTAAATACTCACGGCCTGTGATATAATTTATAATTGATTAGAGAAGTGCTGTTGGAATTGAATCAAGTTGAAATATTGATTTCAATAATTATAAATCTAAATACTCACAGTCTGTAACATAATGTGCATAAAATTGATTATAGAAATGTTATTGATATTGAATTAAATTGAAACATTGATTTCAATAATCATTAATCTAAATACTCACTCGCTGTACATATTATTGATTAATAATTTATTAGAAAATTTAAATTTATTATCAAAAATGTATTTTCTGAAAAAAATGGTATTAAAAAATAAAGTATAAGGTTATAATGTGCCTACTTGATAGAACAATCATCATCATCATAATCCATTTCTTCTATTTCTCTCATTTCTTTTGATTCTTTTATTTCATTAATTTCTTCCATTCTTCTCTTTGATTTTTTCAAATCTCTAAAAAGACAAAAAAGGTATGTCAATAGATATTATCGGATTCTTTGAATTAATTCCGTTGGATATGCATTATACAACATATTTTAAAAATTTCTAAAAAGGGGATGGCTAAAGCAGGAGTTAACTTTTTGATACATTTATATATAAATATCAATTATATTATCAATATCATTATGTAGATCAATATATAGATTAACTACGACCCCTAAAAAATTTCATTATCGAATTCTTTTAAATGAAATCCGTTTGGATATGCATTGTACAACAATACAATAGATATTTTAAAAATCTCTAAAAAAAAGGTATTTCAATATACATTATGAGATTCTTTTAAATAAGATCCAATAGATATTCACATTTGAAAAAAAATATTGATTATTGTATTTAAAATATTAAATAGTGATTATAGAAAGAAAAACGTAGTATAGTGATAAATATTAGCTTATTTTGTAAAGTTAAAATTGAAATGCATAAATGTGATAAAAGAAAAATAATTAATAGTTTAAATAATTTTAAAAAATTTAACAAATCAATATATAAGTACCTTGTGTATATCCATCGTCACTTTATTTAAATTATTCCATCTTTCATTTTTTGCAAGATTTTTTACGAACAGAAAGACAATCTGCATATCTTCTACCCTTAGGCTTAGAAGGTAATTAAATTGTATCATTTTTCATCGATTTTCTATTTACTATATACTATTATAGGTGATAAGTGCTCGAAGATGTATCTCAATTAGTTTCACTTGTTCAAACATATCAGCTTTTTTTTGAAGATTATTATTAAAATAAAAGAAAACTTTAGAGTATGCATTTGACGACTCTTAGAACTTGTAGTATGTTGCGACAGGTATATCATAAATTTACAAAAAAAAATGACGAACATTAAACAACAAACAGTTTGGGAAAAAGAAAATAAAAAAAATAAATAACTAAAAAAATGAAATCATTTTGTTCATTTGATTAATAAAATAAAAAAAGTAAATTATTTTTTATTTTCGTGCAATTTAGTATTTTTTCGCGAACTATCTCCTAACTCTTTAGCTTGACCCTTTAGTGATGGCAGACCTACCACAAGAAAATGATCTAGCCAGCATAAAGTAATGTGGTGCAACCTTCGGTTGTTGTAACTGTTTTGCTAATAATAACTTTGCAATAATTGTCAAGGCCTATTATCATCATGAAATTATAGGATTAATAAATGAATGTAATTTAATAGAATCTTCATCTTGCAAATTGAGATTTAATACAAAGTATGAACTAAGAAACATATTCATATCTTCACCTTTTTCTTTGCTACAATTTAATCTCTTTATATACACTTATCATGTGATTTCTGGAAAAATTGCATGCTTAATGAAATCAACTAGAGATATCATTTAATTGTGGAGAAAATGAATTTATAAAATATTGGAAGAACTTCAAGATACTATCTTCATGATCAAAAATGCAGAATCCAATTTTGCATTATAAATCTTTTTTCATAAGCAATCAACAAAGACTTACTATAATTATACCATTTATTTTAAAATGTTTTTGGCTCCAGAACATTTAAAAAGAATCTTTGGAAAAAATTAAAGTAACAATTATGTGTGAAAATTCGTGAAAAGTAACAAAAAAAATAATTGAATGCAAGATAGCAATGTGTGCAAAACAAGTATTCTCTCCCTGATAATTACAAAAAACTTAATAACACGCTCTGTGATGTGATGAAAGGGAAAGTATAACTAAAGTAAGATTTAATTCTAAATATAAGATTTTGTACATTTATATTCCAACTTCAGGATGTTTCTATCCTTCTACTTTTAATTAGGTGTTCCCTGAATTTGCTACATTACCTAATTCTTATGTGCTTTGATTTTCTTCAACATGTGGTTTCCTACAGAAATTTGATAAACTGATACGGCTTTAGACTTTCGCTTTTTTGACAACATCACATAAGAAAAGTAGAAAATCCAACAAATTAAATAATCTTTATTGCGGATTTTGCATTGGATTATAGAAGGGCATGGATTATGTGATTTTATGATGTGACGACTTGGATTATGTATTTTATGTAAAATTTTGTTCAATATGATATGTGATGTACAGATCAAGTAAAAAATCAGTAGTCTTGAAATTTTGAGCTCGAAAAAACTGTTCTTCATAACGAGCACAAGTTACTCAAGTAATCATACTTTTTTTATTTTTTTTATCTATATAGGTATACTATATATATAGCATATATCGAATAATTGAAAGTAAGGTATATTTAGAGTTCAGCAAAGTCAGAACGGATCAGATTTTATTTATATTCAGATCCAATCTAACTTTTTTTTTAATCCAGATCCAACTTTTAATTCCATTTACTATAACCGGAAATATTTCATATATTCATAAATATTCATAAATATTTGAATATTTTTTTAAATTTTCATAAATTCAGGTTAAAAAAATTTTTATATCCCCTCTTTTCTGTTTTTTTCTCCCCTCCCCTTCTTTTTAGAATATATCGAATCTATCGAATCAATCTGAATTCATCGAAATCCGTCGGATCTTATTTTTTGGATTCGAACCAATCCATGAACCGAAACTTAAGATCCGATTTGGATCTGTGACAATTTCTGTCACAAATATCTGCAAACAACTAATGACAACTTGTGACTTGATAGCATTTATCAATAACATTTATGATATGATGTATATATTGATAAAGATACAACTAAGATGGATTTTTTCTATGGTCAACTAGGGACATGTTGATCTACTTTGATTTTACATGTCTTTTACAATAATGGTATTTCTAGATAACATTAATAAGTATAAGGCATCATTTGTAATAGGATGTGAGTATCACCAGCATTGGTAAATATAAGTGTTATCACAATTTTGTAGAAGCCTTTATATAATATAAATAATCTGAAAAAAAACCTTCGTCTTGTTAAGAAGATAAGTACATTAATATAAATATAATAATAGTTCACAAGAAGCTTAAAATTATGGTCGAATTATGAGGCTTATAGAAAAAAAATCTATATAGGAACAACCTCTATAAAAAAAAGTTACTCTGTAGAGGATACAATGTAACTCGGATAAAAAATTATCATAAATTAAAAAATAAATTTGAAATTTATAAAGCTCATTAAAGAAAATTAACATAATAGTAAATGATTAAAATAAGGGCTATGAGCAAGGAGATTCTGGGGTAAATTTCCATTTATCTAGTGAACCATGTATATGGATAGTGCAATGAACCACACCATTTGTCATCTTCGGTGATCCGTTACCGCTACTCAACTTATATTGTCTGGTTCCCATGGTCTGATGGTCACAGTCTCCCTGATAACCAGGGTCATCCTCACTAATCTCGTTTCCACTTCCATCATACCAAGTAATGGTACAGAAGCCTCACTAATCTCGTTTCCACTTCCATCATACCAAGTAATGGTACAGAAGGCCCCCGACAAAGAATAATCGACAGTAAGTGTATAACTAGTGTTTTGTGCTACGGAAAAAGGTTAAAATGTGAGATTGTTTAACAAAGAACCACGTTATGCTGTCGAATCTATTAGGAAGTTTACCTTCAATGACCAGAATAAGTGCCATCAAGAAACAGATAAAGGTAAAAGGGAAAGCAACTGGGTTCTTCATTGCAATTGTAATTACAATTGAATCAGGATATAAAAAATGTGGTCAAAAACTTGAGTATCTTAAATACTGAGGTGGATAAAAGTCACGGGGATAAATTATCCTTGTGCCAAGATGACTATTTATTCATCCTGGTACGAGAACGTGTTTAAGGATAACGAAGGATGAAGGTAAACAAGAAGAAAAATTATAAAAAACAGCTGTGGTTGGGAAGAAGAACAAGAGATTCCCCGCTCGCGAAAACATTTTTCTTTATTCATATAAATACTTAAAAATTTAACAAATAGTTTCTTCTTAATCTTAATAATAATAAATAGTTCCGAAATAATTTTGTAAATAATTGATAATAATAATAAATAATTTTGCAATAATACGCCAAAGCAATAATATATCTCTAATGTTGTATTTTCGTAATAAAACTTTATAATTCATTTAATAAACTACTTTTCTTTGCAAGTTACTTCAAAAGTCTATTAAATTTCGGTAGTGTACGAAGTAGTTACTTACTCATCGTACCTTCAGATATTATACGTAATTGCATTGTTTGTAAACAGGTTTTGATCGACTGATAGCCTGACCTTACCGTGTTTCGGAATATTGCGCACAAGGAAAAGTGTGTTAGTAAAGTATTGAATTATCGTGTGAGTCACCTAAATTTGGTGAAACTGATTGACGTAACTTTCATATTGTTCTGTGCAGACCACGACAATACACTCTTTCATAGACATGTGATTATAATTATGCAGATCCAGATTATTATCATAACGATAATAAATATTACCATTAATAAACTATGGTGTCGCACTTGTCTAAGATAAGACGGTCCATAATACTTAATTAATTTCCGCGGAAATTAATTATTAAAAAAGTAGTATATATGAATGTTTATAATAATAGGAATTTAGGACCAAAAGCACAAAATAATCAACTCATAGTAATAATGCTAATAACAAATAGCTGTTGATATAATATTTGATTTGTAAATCTACTTTATTATTTGGTAAAAGTATTACATTATAGACTCTAAACTCTAGAATAGAGGTGCAAAGATCTGAATCACGTCATATGCCTTAAATATATCATGACTTAAGTTCGTTTACATTCTAATGTCTCTAGAAGTCTCAACATTAATATCACCTTCGTATAATTTTTTGTATGCATCATTTATTTCACTGAAAATTAATACAAAAATTTCTTATTTTTTTTTATCTCGATCTATTATAAAAAACAAAAAAAACGAATGCAAAATATTAAAAAGCAGATTGCGTTGGTTTATAATCAAAGTTAATTAAAAATTTACTTGTTGTCAAATGACTTGTGCTTCGATAATTTACAAAAGCTTTTCTCTTGAAAGTGTATAAGGACCCCCTTTTTTCATCAATGATTTATTTCAATTTTCAAAAAAGAAAAGATTAAATCCTTTAATAAAAATTTAATCTCTTGTAGACCAATCTAAAATCTACAATAAAATTCAATAAATTATTTATTGTTTATTGTTTATTGGCCAATTCTTTTCTTCAATAATGTTAGTAAAAAAAAAGGTGTCCAATTGTGATGATATTCAATTTTTCAAATATAATAAAATAGCAATTATTATTTATTTTTCATTTAAAAACAATATCCTAGTCAATGATATTCCTATAATTTGAGTCCAACCAAGTTTTTTTTAATAATTCAATGAAATTCTTTAAAAAGAAAGTTATGTTGATGTGCTTTATTTATTAAATAGATAAGATTGTTGAAAGAAATAATTATATGCAATCTCTGATGGATTTACAAATTAATCATGAATGTAGTTATACGAGATCGATTAATTGAACATCGCATCGAAAGAAAGAAGGGTAAATCAATACATGGAAACAAAAAAAAATATGAAAATAGCATGAAGGAGAATTTAAACATAGACATATTTTTATATATTTTTTTATAGCTGAACTTTTTAATAAAACGATAACCAATTGAAATCAATTAACTTTTCCCCCACTTTTTTCAATAATAAGTTTGCAACGTTCATTCATTGAATTAATTAAATTTTTTATAATGTCCTGAGGAATTTTTTCCAAATCCGCAATATTTTGTGGTTGTCGCATTTTTACGTTTCTTTTAAGGATGACCCATAGATTTCAATGGGATTTAAGTCTGGACTATTGGAAGGCCAATCCATAACGGCCGGAACATTTTCTTGCAGGAATTCCTTAGCTACACGGCTTGTATGCTTCGGATCATTGTCTTGCTGGAGGCGCCAATTGTTGCGCAACATTCTTTTGATCTCAGGAAAATGTGTTCTTATTATTTCAACGTAAAATTGACCATTCATAATATCACGAAAACAAAAAAGACTAGTTTTACCCCGACTACAAAACCCACCCCATGCATTAATTCTTGTCCAGTCTTTTGGAATACTACGAACTGGCCGTTGACCTCGATACCAATACTGAACTGTGTTGCTAAATAACCAAAAAGATGTTTCGTCTGAAAAAACCGTACGATTCCAATCATCATTTATATGATTCTGTGCCCATTCTATTTGTTTTTCTTTGTGTTGCCTCGTTTGGCAATAGGACGTTTTTTATCATAGCCATGGTCTTTCAAATGCCGCAATATTGTACTGTAGGATACATCGGTACCCTTTTTTAATAATATGGATGACATCTTTCGGGAAGAAATACCCGGATTTCTTCTAATGTACTGCCCAATTTCTTTTGAGTTATTGGAATCAATTTTTTTAGGTCGGCCGGAACGTTTTTTATGAGCCGTGCTCCCAGTTTTTTTTAATTTTTTTATATTATAATATACTGTTGATCTCGGGATATTTGTTCTGCGTTGAATTTCGGCAGCATTTTTAATTCCCTTATGCCACAAATGTTGTATGGTTTGTGCTTGGGTGTCTTTGATGTTTGGCCTCATTTCTTCCTTGGATTTAAAAAAAAAAATTTTGATAGGTCAGATTAATGCAATGCAAAAGCATGACCTGTAATAGTGACTTGTGTAACTTTTTTTAATGATTTTAATGATTTTAATGATTTCGTCCAAAGACTTTTGCACCAGACTGTATCCATTTTGGTGGTGTTATATAATTCATTTGTTTTAATAAAATTTTGAAAATAAAAATAACTAATCGTGAAATATTGCACATTTCATTCTAGCTCCAACATTCATGGGAAAAACACGGAATTAAATTATTGATGGACTCCATCAAGGATTGTGAATCTTTGTTAGGCAACTATTGGTTGATTTCTTAGGGATCGGGTCCAAAGTAAAATTTGAAGAAAAAGAGGAGACAATCTTCAATTTTGTAAATTCTCCTTCACAAATAGTTTTTGAAAATCCTAACGAAAATAAAAATCAAATTAAATACATTGGGCAAGATAGATTATAAAACAAGGTACGGAATAGATTAATTGGAAATAATAAAAGTTGTTTACATTTTATTTGTAAAAATAATAACATATCATATAAATGTTGAATGATAATTTCTATAATTTCTATTTCCATAATTTCTATAAATTTCTATAACTTAATTATTATTCAAATTAATTCTCTACCCGAAATGTTATTATACCAAGTTTGATGAAATAAATGTAAATCAATATTTATCCTTCCATAATTTTTTCTACCAGTACAGAATAATTAATACAATAATAAGAATAATAGGAATGAATCCTTAATTGATAGTATTGATGAATGAATGAATGAATGATGGTTGTTATTATATAATATTTACTATGCTATTGATTTTTAATTATTTGCTTTTATATGATAATGAATTTGGTGTAAATTTGTTTGGTAAATTTGAATATATATATATATATATATATATATATATAATAAAAAACTGTAACTAATAACATTCTTTTCAACTCTACAATTATAAATATAAATATAAATAATAATTGTGATAAATAGAATGATAATTGTGATAAATGTAATATCTCCAAAGCAATGATACAAAAAGAATAAAATATAAAAATGAACAACACANTAATCGTGCATTAACGGCAATGAAATCATTTATACTTCCATTCATGAACATCACCGATGAAGAATTTCAAGCATTACTTGAAGATTCCGAGAATGAAGTTAATGATTATCAAACTTATATTTGTACAATTAGAGTATTTGGAAGAAAAATCGCAAGACCACTTCCACTTTCACCATTATCATCTTCTTCACCTTTGTTATAACAAATTGTGTTGTTCATTTTTATATTTTATTCTTTTTGTATCATTGCTTTGGAGATATTACATTTATCACAATTATCATTCTATTTATCACAATTATTATTTATATTTATATTTATAATTGTAGAGTTGAAAAGAATGTTATTAGTTACAGTTTTTTATTATATATATATATATATATATATATATATATATATAATAAAAAACTGTAACTAATAACATTCTTTTCAACTCTACAATTATAAATATAAATATAAATAATAATTGTGATAAATAGAATGATAATTGTGATAAATGTAATATCTCCAAAGCAATGATACAAAAAGAATAAAATATAAAAATGAACAACACAATTTGTTATAACAAAGGTGAAGAAGATGATAATGGTGAAAGTGGAAGTGGTCTTGCGATTTTTCTTCCAAATACTCTAATTGTACAAATATAAGTTTGATAATCATTAACTTCATTCTCGGAATCTTCAAGTAATGCTTGAAATTCTTCATCGGTGATGTTCATGAATGGAAGTATAAATGATTTCATTGCCGTTAATGCACGATTAAAGTTTAATTTTGCCTGTTTGTTGAAATTTTTGAAAAAAAAAAGAAAAAATATCAATTAAGATAGAAAAAAACAGAAAAAGAAAAAATTTCATTTATGGAAATACATACGACTTGACCAATTAGACCCGCCCATTTACCCAGTGGATGCATTCTTTCTTCACATTTTATATCCTCGATTTGTTGGGTCTTTTCAAAGAAATTTCTTATGTAGTCAGTGGTGGGAGTTGATAAGTTTTTTGATTTAAGGAATTCAAGAACTACGTTTAAATATTTAATAATATATTTAATTAATATTTATAAATTATAATAATTTTAAATAATTTTAAATAATGATTAATTTTTGTAAAAATATATATTTATATTTATTTACCAGCTTTTGTTAACTTTTGAGTACGAGGTCCAGAATTTCGTAATTCCGATACATGATTCATAATTTCAAACCATCCATCATTTTTTAGTATTCGAATAATTTCTAAAAATAAAGCATCCCATCCCGATTGATCAAATGACCATTCCAAAAATCGTTGATGAACAAAATCAAACGATGATTCGGGAAATGGTAAACCTTCTAATACATTATGACGAAGGAATCCTGCATTAGGTGGAGTTAAAGATGATTTAGGAAAGATAGGCGAAAAATCTACACCAACAAATGTTGAAGATTTATAAGAAGCGGCCAAATCTAAAATCCAGGTACCTGAGGAATTAAAAGTTATATGTAATGTAATGTTAAAAAAAATATTATAAATGTAAAAATATTGTAAATGTAAAAAAAGATTATATGTTTAAATAACTTTCCAGGACCACATCTTAAAAAAATAATAATAATTTTAAATTAATTTTTAATTTTTTTATAAATAAATAAAAAATTTAAAATTTAAATTTCATTATTTCATTAAATAATTACCCAACATCCAATACATTAACATTTCCATTTTCCAATCTTAATTTCATTGGTGATGAAAAATTTCCTTTCCAAATTTCAAAACAAATATAATGTTCAACCCTTGATCGATCAGCTTCTTCTTCATCATTGGGAAAATAATAATGAACATTTTTTTCATTTGGGTATCGACGGCCTTCAATGAATTTAAATTGTTCAAGTAAAGAAAGATATGTCATAGCATCACCGATTTCATTTTCTTTGATTTCTTTGGTTTCTTTGTTCTCTTGGGTGGTGGTGGTGGTGGTGGTGGTGGTGGCGATGGTGTTAGTGTTTGTTGTTATAGTATTCGTATTCGTAGCAATAGTAGTAGGGGATAATTTAGGTGAGGAAAGGGGAGAAGTATTAACATTAAAAGTATCAGAGTTAATGATGGCGGTAGAAGTTGGGGAGGGGAAGGAAAAGGAAGAGGAAGAGGAAGAGGAAGAGGATTTCATTCTATAATTATAAATTTGATCGTTAAATGTAAAAAATAATAAATAATAATTAATAAAAATAAAAAAGTAAATATATTATATATATATATATTATATATTTAATATTGTATATCGTTATCGTTTATCTATTTCTATTTTAATTATTTCAAAATATCGCATCGAAATTTATAAAAAAGAATGTATAAGGAATGAGTGAAAGTTTGATAATAAGAAAGAATAAATACAAATTTGGTATGGCCACATTATATAAAAGAAAAAAATAATTATTTATTTTAGTTACTTGAAATAAAGTTTGAATACAAAAAAAACACGGTTTCCAAATAAAGTAAAAAAAATGCAATTTAATATATTGCAAAAAACAAACATTAGAATCAATCATTTTATAACTTGTAACCGTTGTTGCAATCTTCAATCTTTATATGTATATCCATTAATAATATAATATTGATATATAAATAACCATAAATAAATAATCTTAACTGTTATATGCATATATTCATTGTCAGAATCGGACATATTTTTTACATTACGAAACTGTCACCTGTTTTTATTAAGTTGTTTTTATTGAGTCACATTGACGTAATTCTTTTATTTTAAAAAAAATATAAGGAAAACGATTGAAATTATTCATTTCCATTCCAAGAAATTTTTTATAATCCAATAAATTTAATAAATTTATAAATTCTTCCAAAAAGTTCATCATTATGTCTATCTCACAAGATACCACACGCATCATTTATAAAGTACCAAACAGTCGTGAAGAATATTTTGTGTTTGGTTATCCCGAAACAGTAAATAGATATATTCACATATATATTATTTTTTTTTAAATTATTTTCTAACAAAAAAAAAAAAATCATTACATTTAATATAGATTAAAAAATGGCGTAAAGACAAAACTATTCCTATAGCTGAATGTATCGAAGGTAATTTATCATTATTCCTATCTCTTATCAAATAAGTAAAGAGATAAATCAATAAATATGTTTCACTTATTTCTTGTAGCTTATGATATCTTTGAAACTGTGGCGGGAGGAAATGAAGGACTTGCTGGTCGTCCGTCAAAATGGAAACTTGAAAATGCATTTGGTACTTCTGAAATAGAAGATGTTATAAGTATAATGTTGGAAGCAGGTACTTTTCATCGTTATCATAAAGGTCATGCTTTGAAGGATCATAAAAGTAAATGATAATTTTTTTTTTCTTCATAGTAATAATAATAAATTGTACGTAATAGTTAAATAATTCAATAAATGGTAAAAATTAATCAATCATTTTCATCCACAAAAACTTATTTTAGCTATGATTAACGAAACTCGCGGTAAAGGAATTGCGACTACCGATGGTTTTTGTGGTGGAGTTCATAAGTAAAACATTCATTTGTTGAATAAATAACATTCATTTGTTGAATAAATAAATAAACAACATTCATTTGTTGAATAAATAAACAACATAACATTCATTTGTTGAATAAATAAACAACATTCATTTGTTGAATAAATAACGAAGAATTTGTTTTGTAATAAATAATACAATGTTGTTTTTATCGTTCTAGAATTTTCTTTCAGCAAAGTAAATTAACGTTTAAAATTATGTACGTAATCTGATAAAAGATAAAAAATAAAAAAGCATTTGCTACACGCACGCATTTGTGCATTATCTATTTTTGTGTATTTATTTATTGGTTTGAATCTTGGGAATATTCCATTTACTTTATTCGGAAATTGCTCATGAAAATGATTTAGAAAGGGAAATTCGGATTTGATTGTTATTCAGCTGCATTGAAATCTTTATATATATATAAACAATAACTCGGATTTGATTGTTATTCAAGCGGCAGCTTTTTTTGCTGCAATTTATAAATAATTGAAATTTTTCCCTGATTTATTTTTTTTAATTCTTTTTTTCTGGATTATCATCCTTGAAATTTCTTTCAAATGTCTCGGTCTCAATCTTTAACTCTTGAACTTCAATCAATTCGAGATGGTCAAGCTTCTATCGAACATCAAATTGATATTCATGGTTAATAAAATTATATTTATCTCTTTAAAATCTTTTATCTATTATCTGTTATTGATTATGATATGGTAAATCTTGTAATTTTTTTCATTAAACAGTGAACGACTTATTTAATGTTAAAGAAAATTCACAACTATCACTTGAAGATGTGTTAGCTGGCTTAAGATATGTGATGGATTACCGTCTTAAAGGCGGTAGATTGCCAAATTTGGATTTTGAAATAATGAAAAGATTATGTGAAGGTTTATTGTTAAACATGTCAGTTTCTGAAGGTGGATTACTTAAAAGAAGAATGACTGTGGAAGCAAATGAAGCATTTATATTGTTTGGGGAATTTCTTGAAGAAGGTTTGTTGTTTGATCTGATTTTTGATCGCATGATTATTAAATGAAAATGATTTAAATTATTTTTTCTTCCTTTTTTTTTTTTTTAGTGGAAGAATTTCGTCGTGCTGTTGGTGAAAAGAATGTAGCTGATCTCCATCATGCATTGAGACTTCATCGCAGATGTCGTAAAGATGCAAGTCCCGAAGTAAAACAAGCCGCAGTCGCAGTAATACATATGTTAACGAATTTGTTTCCGCAATTTTCAGATTGGCGTGAATTGGTAAAAGATGATGACCAAAGCGATGTTGAAAAAGTCATTAAAGAATTCACTGACAAAATAAAAAAACCAAGCATGCCTCCTCTTCAAGGTGTTGTTCTTCCTCCTCCATGTAAGTCTTCTTCTGATTTCTTTTTAATCTCTAATTTTTTTTTTGTTCAAATCTCGAATTACTATAAATTTATTATTATAAATTTAAAAATATAGCATTATACTTTGATCGTGACGTCACACGTTTACTTAAAATGTTTCGCACTTCATTAACTGATGGGTTTTCATCTTCTAATATACAACCTTTATTGGATCATTATGGTCCAAATCAACTTCCGGAACCACCAAAACCATCAATTTTACAAATGATCTTTAATCAATTAAAGGATTTCATGGTTTTAATATTATTGGCTGCCGCTGTTGTTACTGCAGTTGAAAAAGATTTTAAAGGAATGAGTGTATTACTCTTTGTCATTGTGCTTAATACTATCATTGGATTTACTCAAGAATATAAAGCGAATAAAGCTTTAGAAGCTTTACAAAAATTAACAGTTCCCCAGGTGTGTTTATCACTCACTCACATGATTGAGTTCAGAAATGATTGTATTTAAAATAAATTTCAATTTTATATTTATATTTATATTAAATTAAAAAAAAAAAAAAAGGCTCAAGTTATTCGAGATGGACAACAAATAATTATCGATTCCGCAACACTTGTCCCAGGTGATATTGTTATATTAGAAGAAGGTGATGCTGTTCCGGCTGATGTACGTATAGTGGAAAGCTCAAATTTGGGAATAATCGAATCAATTCTTACTGGAGAAAGTCTTCCTGTGATCAAGAATGTGAAAAAAATTTGGACAAGGGTAAATTACTTAAATTATCTTTTATAATTTATTTTATCTATATTATTATTGTTATATTATTTATTACTATTATTTATTAATACTATTATTAATATTAATCAGACAAGAAATCTTCCACTTGGTGATTGTAAGGGTAATGCATTCATGTCAACTATGGTTGCGAAGGGACGTGGTAAAGGGCTTGTTGTTAGAACTGGCGAGGATACTGAGGTATGTAATCTATAATAATTTTTTTGGTATCCTAATATATCATCATTTCTTTTATTATTTCTTTTATTTAAATAAGTTTTTCGTCTATTTGATAGATTGGTAAAATTAGTGCAGCTATATCATCATCCAAAAAAACAATAACACCGATTCAACGTAAATTATCAAAACTTGGAAAAATACTTGTAGTTGTTTCAATATTTTTATGCGTTCTCGTTATAGTTATCGGAGTTGCTTATAGACATGATGCAAAGGAAATGATAAATATTGGTTTAAGGTATATAATTTATAATTAATCAATATATATATATATACATATATATATTTTACGGTAATTAAAGAATTATTTTAAACAAAAATTGATATTATTTTTATTTTATAGTTTGGCTGTATCAGTTATTCCAGAAGGTCTTGTGGCAGTAACTACTGTGACAATGGCTGTAGGTGTTCGTCGTATGGCAAAACGTTGTGCAATTGTGAGAACATTACCTGCTGTAGAAACTTTAGGTAGTGTTACCATAATTTGTTCTGATAAAACTGGTACACTTACTGAAGGAAAGATGGGACCATCAGAATTATGGACAGCCGATAGTTCACTTTATTCATTTACCGAATCAACATCTATGGATCCAAATGAAGGTGGAATAATATATTCTTCTCCGGAATACCTTCAAAGAACTTTTAAAGCACCTAGAAATTCTACTGATCGACTTTCGTTACCTCAAAATAATGAGAAACAAATTGAAAAAGTTGATTACAAGTTATTAAAACCTCAAGAAATACCTCGTAATTCAAATGATGCACCACCTCATTTAATTGCTTCATTGATGATTTCATCTCTTTGTAATAATTCTTCGGTTATAAAAGATAAAGAATCAGAAAACGAATGGAAAGGAGTTGGTGATCCAACAGAGGTTAGTTTATTATTTTTTACGTTGTTTATGATGCTGTTGTTTATCTTGGTATTTTACTAATCGTTTATGAAATTATTTATTATTATTATGAAAATTCTGAAATTAGGTGGCTTTGGTACTTGCAGCACAAAAAGGAGGAATTTCAAAAAATTACTGGGAAAAAGAGTGTAATTTTACTAAAGTTCACGAGAATCCTTTTGATAGTGAACGCAAACTTATGAGTGTAGTATATAAAGTTGCAAATTCACCTTTATTAGAACATTTTAAACCTACAAATTTAGTTTTAGCTAAGGGTGCACCAGAAGAATTACTTAGAAAATGTACACATCATCTTCCGGAGACTCCAACATCAAAAAAAATTGAACAATTTGATTTAATTCTAGGACAAAAAGAAGATTGTAGACCTATTGAATTAACAGATGAATTCATTGATAAAGTATCAGAACAAAGTTCAAGAATGGCATCACGAGGTTTAAGAGTTCTGGGATTAGCATTCAAATCAGTTGATGTAGAAGAAGAATTTCCACTTTTTTCTACTTCACCCAGTAATGATGATAATAATAATAATGATAATGATAATGATAATAATAATAATAATGACAATAATATTGATACTATTAATTCAACTACTGAACTTCCTCGTCCTGATCCTTCATCACCATCATCAAGTCCATCATTTTCAGAAAATAATTTGACATTTGTTGGATTGATCGGATTAATAGATCCCCCCAAAAAAACTGTTAAGGAATCTATTCAAAAATGTAAAGAGGCAGGAATTCGCGTTGTTATGATAACCGGTGATCATGTTGCAACGGCTACTGCAATTTCAACAGAAATTGGTATAATAGAACCAAATGTTCCAAATATGGTGAATATTTATATTAATAATATTATTACTCTTGTTGTTATTGTTGTCATTGTTATTTAACAAAACATCATTCCTATTTAGAGTCGTGCAATTCGTGGTGCGGAACTTGACCTTCTCTCAGAAGAAGCAATTGCAGAATTAAATCCGTTCCCTAATGTTTTTGCTCGGGTTAGGTAATTGAGTTTACTCTTCTGTTCTTATAGTTGATTTTTTTTTTTTAAAAAAAATATGCGAGTTAACATTGTTAACATTGTTAACATTTTAGTCCAGATAATAAACTCAAAATAGTTCAGGCTTTACAAAATCTTGGTAATTATGTAGCAATGACAGGAGATGGTGTTAATGGTAAATTTTATAAATTTTTATTTTCTTTGTCCCTAAAAAGAAAAAGAATGGAATTTAATTTTCNAAGAGGCAGGAATTCGCGTTGTTATGATAACCGGTGATCATGTTGCAACGGCTACTGCAATTTCAACAGAAATTGGTATAATAGAACCAAATGTTCCAAATATGGTGAATATTTATATTAATAATATTATTACTCTTGTTGTTATTGTTGTCATTGTTATTTAACAAAACATCATTCCTATTTAGAGTCGTGCAATTCGTGGTGCGGAACTTGACCTTCTCTCAGAAGAAGCAATTGCAGAATTAAATCCGTTCCCTAATGTTTTTGCTCGGGTTAGGTAATTGAGTTTACTCTTCTGTTCTTATAGTTGATTTTTTTTTTTTAAAAAAAATATGCGAGTTAACATTGTTAACATTGTTAACATTTTAGTCCAGATAATAAACTCAAAATAGTTCAGGCTTTACAAAATCTTGGTAATTATGTAGCAATGACAGGAGATGGTGTTAATGGTAAATTTTATAAATTTTTATTTTCTTTGTCCCTAAAAAGAAAAAGAATGGAATTTAATTTTCTTTTTATTTTATTTTTAGACGCTCCTGCAATTAAAGCTGCCGATGTTGGTGTTGCGATGGGAATAAGTGGTACCGAAATTACGAAACAAGCAGCAGATATAGTTCTAACAAATGATGATTTCTCAACCATAGTAGCTGCAGTTGAAGAAGGAAGACAAGTGTTTGATAATATTCTCAAATTTATTGTTTACCTTTTAAGTTGTAATGGAGCCGAAATTATTGTGATGTTACTTTGTGCAGTAATCAATGTGGATTTACCTTTTACCACAATTATGATTTTATTTGCTAACATTATCGCTGATGTTCCACCCGCTATATCACTGGGTGTTGAACCAGCCGAAGGAGGTATAATGAAACGAAAACCACGTAATCCTAAAGCTGGAATTTTGGATATATACACAACTTCAATTCTTATAATGCAAGCATTCATAATGGCATTAGCAACATTTGGAATTTATGAAATTGCTTTGAATATTGAAAATATATCATTGGAGGATTCTAGATCATTGGCATTTTCAACATTAACTACTATGCAATTGTTTCAAGGATTCTTGTCGAGAACTTTATATGAAAGTGTATTTAAAACTGGAATTCTTGGAAATAAAGTAAGATTTTTTATAAATTCATTTAATGTACAATATATATAAATTTATCTGGGTTTTTTTTTAATATTTTTTAAATATTGAAAATAATATATTTTATTATAATAGTGGATGATTGTTGGTGTATTTGGATCATTTATTTCATTGATAATCGGTACTTATTTACCAGGTAAATAATCTTTTTTTTTAAAATAATTTTTATTAAAAATAATTGTTTTTGTCTTAATCTAAATTTCTTTCTTTAATAATCAGGCATTAAAGATTGGTTAACACTTACACCAATTCCAATATTTGGCTGGACAAAAATCCTCATATGTTTGATTATTCAATTAATATTTAGTGAAACTGCTAAAGTAATTGGTAGAAGATATAGAAATAAAGAAAGTGAAAGACTAAGAAATTTGAGTGATAGTATAATGGAAGAAGATTATTAATAGATAATTTGAAGAATTTTTTACAATAATTCATTATTAAATACCTTTAATGTTAAATATTATATTTCTTTTTTTTTTTTTAAAAAAAAAAAGGTTTCTTATTCAAACAACCTTTACTAAGAAAGTATATAAAAAAATGATAAAAAACTATCCAATATCAAAAAAAAAAATAATAAAAATTCATGTTGAATAAATAATTTTCTTTATTGACTTTTTTTTAAAAAAAAATGAAAAAATTATGAAATGAAACGTTCTATTCTAACTAACTAGACTTTTTTTTTTATTTTAAATATTAATAATTTATAGAAATTATAGAAATATAAAATGGATGTTAAAAATATATAAATAAATAACTAACAAAATGTCTAGTTATTTAATTAAATATTATGAATTATGAAAATTTGTTAAATTTGTTAAATAGAGATTCAAAAAAAAAACCCAAAATTTAAATATATCCCAATATATATCTACCAATTATTATTAATTCCATTCATCGTCATCATCATCATCGGCTTCTCCAGAAGTCAGCTGATTTCTTTTCTTTAGCTATCGTACCAACAATTAAAATTTAATCAATTCAGTAAACTTAATATTTCATTTTAATTGAAATTCAACAATATTTCATAATATAAATGAATATTTACCGCTTCGGCAAGAGATTGTTGAGGCGTAAGTTTAGATTGTGACGAGGGCTAAAAAAAAAAAATTATTTTCTTTTTTAATAATCCCTAAAAAAAAAAAAATATACCAAAAAAAATTTACAATAATATAAAACGCGTACTTTTGTTCCACTATTCTCGGGTCTGGGAGGAGGAGCTGGTCTTTCTCCACTCGAAGATGGTTTTGATGAAACATTTTTTGGTGGAATATTTGGTCTGGATTGTATTGNTGTTAAATAGAGATTCAAAAAAAAAACCCAAAATTTAAATATATCCCAATATATATCTACCAATTATTATTAATTCCATTCATCGTCATCATCATCATCGGCTTCTCCAGAAGTCAGCTGATTTCTTTTCTTTAGCTATCGTACCAACAATTAAAATTTAATCAATTCAGTAAACTTAATATTTCATTTTAATTGAAATTCAACAATATTTCATAATATAAATGAATATTTACCGCTTCGGCAAGAGATTGTTGAGGCGTAAGTTTAGATTGTGACGAGGGCTAAAAAAAAAAAATTATTTTCTTTTTTAATAATCCCTAAAAAAAAAAAAATATACCAAAAAAAATTTACAATAATATAAAACGCGTACTTTTGTTCCACTATTCTCGGGTCTGGGAGGAGGAGCTGGTCTTTCTCCACTCGAAGATGGTTTTGATGAAACATTTTTTGGTGGAATATTTGGTCTGGATTGTATTGTAGGTACTGCTTTACGACCCGCTATTAACAATAGATCATTTATTTTTAGTAAATGAAATAAAAATATATATATATACGAATAAATAAAATATAAAATATAAAATATATAAATATAAATATTTACAATAGTTAGGTCTTGCCGGTGTAACTGGTTGGTCGGATTCTGTTTCTTCGTGGTTTTCGGCAGCCTATAAGAAATAAAATTATATTAAAACTGTCAAAAAAAAAACTTTTAAAATAATATCACTTAAATAAATACCTTATTTGTTTTTTTCCATGAAGGAACACCCCCAGAAGCCATGCCTGGAAATACTGCTACTGGAGAATTGTTAGACGCACTATTCCTATATTTATTTTTTGTACCAACGTCCGAATTGGTCGAAGTTTGTGGCTCTTTATCACTTTCTACATCCTTTCTTATAGACGGGGATCGTTGTTGTTGCCGTTGGGTTGGTGCGGCAGGTGGTGGCTTACGCTTGACTGGGACCGGTACAGCTTTTGGTGCAACCTTAACCTCTTCTAAATAATTACTCGGTACCCAACCTTTTTCTCCATCTTTCTTAGCTAACCACCATCCATTATCATCTTTTTGCATAATTTCTAATATATCATCTTTCCTAAATGATAATTCACCAGTATCTTCCGTTACAAAATCGAATTTCGCCTTGTATGTAGGGTCACTTGGTGGTGATTGTGGAGGAGGTGGTGGTGGCGGTGCAGGTCGACCCCTTCTTGATGATTGGCTTGTACTCGATAATCTTCGTGAAACTTGTTCATTAGAAACGATAGGTGGTGATCTGGGTGCAGAAGAAACCACTTTAGGAGTTTTTTGTGAAACAGCTTTTACAACATTTTTTCCCTTGCGAGTGGCTTTGGGTTTCGAAGGTGATTCTTTTCTGGGACATGGAGGATCCGACACACTATTCGCTGGCTCACCTGTACACACGTGTACAGTATGGCTCTTATAAATATCGTCTTTTTTGACATTTTCATCTTTAATAAATTTGATATTAGCAGTTTTACTTATTTTTTTGGTGTATTCTATGGAATTTGTAATATCAATGTTAATTCTTGACCCAGTAAGTTGAAGCAAGTGTACAAGAAATTCGGTCTTAAAATAACATGAAAATATTGGATCTCCTAATTCTTTTGTTGGATTATTGAGGTGAAGTACCACCCAATCATCACGAAGATTTGATAAACTAACTCTTGTTACGGCAAGCAGAGATATATTTCGTTCAACCGAAATTGTCAAAAGTTTTCTTTCGATTTGAGAAATTAACAAGTATATGGATTTGTCTGTCTATTGATAAAATTTTATATGACGATATTAATTAAAAATAATAATAATAAAAATATCAATAACGAAAAAAAAAAAATAAGTGGCAATATAATGAAAATAACGAGTAATAAAAAAATTACCAAAACCAAATATCTTGGACTTGGTCTACTAGATCTACCAAGTCGCGACACAAGTAACTGAATCTTACTACTAAATGCTACCCTCTCATTTGCTTTTAAAACATTAAATTTTGTAAAAATTTAAATAATTAATAATTTTTATAAATAAGACAGACAAAAAAAAATCAGATTATCATTAGTAACAAAAAAAAAAAAACTCACCACCAAGATTACAAGCATTTCTGATAGCATCTTCACTAGCTCCAGAAACTCCAACATTTAAATAATCTCCAGTAAATTTTCTCATACTTATTAAACTAAATCTTCGCCTCTCTTTACGTCCTGCCAAAATTTGATGACCATAATCGCGTAATTGTACATAAACTATTTGATCTTTATTCTTCTTCCAACATCTTTGTATACGAATAGCACAGTCAATCTTATATCTAACATAATTTCGGTAAGCACGTTGTATACGTAATGCCATGTTGTGCCAATATCGGTCACGAAGATGTTCCAATGCCCAAATCTTTTAAAATAATAAATAATAATAAATGAATGATGTGTTATTCGATGATTATTTGATGAATATTTTGATAAATATTTTGATGAATATTTTAATGAGGGAGTGAAAAAGAGTTATTAAGTTTCAAATTTCAAATTTTAAACTTACAGTTTCAGGATGACGAATGAATACTTTGGTAACACCCATTTGCCATTCTTCAGTGGCAATACCACACTCCTTCAAAATACAAGCGGAACCAGACTTTGGATCACCTTCCCAAATACAATCTCCAGCATATGATGTTTTTTTTGATAATAAATAAAATCTAGGAGGAAGTGAGTAAAAAAAAAAATAAATGAGGTTTCATTAAATAATGAAATAAAAAGATTTAAAATCCAAAATTTACCTTATTTACCTTTCTATAAACTTTTCAAATGTTTGCCGATAAGCAAAACCAGCACGCCTAACTCTAATGTTTTCATTCAACCCTAAATATTTAATTTGATGCAACACGATTTTTTGATCGTACTCGGATGGACTTTTATTTTGATTAGGTTTTATGGTTCGAATGTAAGATGGTTGTGCTTGCATGAGATTATTCACCAAAGAGTTTGCTGATGACTATTTTTATTATAAACAATATTAAAATATAAATAAGTAATAAAATTTAATAATTATTAAATTTAATAATTATTAAATTTATTAATTACTAAATTTATTAATTAGATTTTTTTTTATAAAAAAAAATTCCATACCTTAATCTTATCGCTAGCTGTAGGAGGTCGTTTTTTATTATCTTTGTTAACTTGATGAGGGAAAAGTTTATTTAAAAATCCATTACTACTAGTTGCTATTAGCTCTAACAAATCCTTCACCAATTGATCCTTATTTTTATCCGTCATTTGAGGTATAGAATAAAGCACATCTCCGGCATAATGTTTAATTAAGAATTTACTTCCTCTTGACTCAAAATGTGGATTAGAACCTAGAGAACCAAGTCTTTGTACAAAAGAATTATCAGCCGCATCAGAATCAGCATGTGCGGTGGCACAAGCGTCATTCAAGGCAGCAAAAATTCCTGGTGGACGCTTTTCTTCAATTAGATCACAAACAACCTTATTATTAAAGAATGATATGGGTGTCCACTTAATTTTCTCTTTGACATATTCTTCTTGTTCCGTTTTGAGAGTAAGTTCAATAAAGATCTGTTGAAGTTTCTCGTTGACATAATTAATACATAATTGTTCAAAACTATTCTCATCAAAAATTTCGAAACCATAAATGTCAAGAACACCAATGACATAAGAGGAAGTAGTTCGAGAACGAAGGGCAGAATTGATACGTTCAACAATCCATTCAAATAAGTTATTGTAAATAGCTTTGGCAAGTGCATCTCGAACAGCTAATGCCTATTTAAAATAATTAATTGATTAATTGATTTAACAATAATTATTAAATAATATCAAATATAAAAACGAGTTATCAAAACAAAATAAAAAATTAAAGATTTAACAAATACCTGAACCGGATTCAAAGGAACCTCAAACACTGAACTCCTACGACCACCAACCTCAAGAGTACGACTAGTCAATACCTAAAACATCAAAAAAATTAAAATTAAAATTAAAATATCGCAATTTATATAGAACTAACTTAAATAAATAATGATAAAGAAATTTAAATACTTTGTTTAAAGTTTCTGCATCAACTTCCATTATATAAGCAATAAAATTCGTGACTATAATAAACAATAAATTATTATCAGTCATTTCATATAATGTAATATTTTTTTTTAAAAAATAAAAAATATATTTTAATAAATATTCTTACCATTTTCGTCACTAATTACAGAACCTCCATCGTTCCCCTCTTCAAATGTCACATTTCCCAACCACAAAACTATGGCCAACATTCGAAAAATATCAATTTGTTCATCTTGTGTGAGACCAATGACGTTCATAGCATTCTATAAACAAAAATTTAAATTATGAATATTTTTAATAATGATAATAATAATAATAATAACAATAATAATAATAAATAAATAAAAATAATATGGTTATTAATTAACCATAAATTTAATTAACCATAAATTTGATTAACCATCAATTTAATTAACCATCAATTTAATTAACCATAAATTTAATTAAATAAATTTAATTAATAAATTAATGGGTGTAAAAACTTACTAAAGTTTCATCATTATCTTTAATATCATCAATTCCATCAACATCTAAACAACCACTTTTGTTTGTGTATAAATAACTTTCAGGTCCTTCAATACCAAATTGTTCTATTAAAAAATAATTAAAAATAAAATTAGTACAAAGATTTTGTATTATTATTATTCATAAAATATTATTAATAATATTAATATAATATAAAACCTCGATATTCATCAGATGCTGCCTTGGTGAATTGATAGAAAATGTGAAAATTACGCTCATTCTCAATTTGACCAACAACACGACCCTATGAAATCATTTCGATGATTCATTAGTATTAATTATAAGAAAAACTATATATTTATATTTTGTATATTTTAGCTTTACCTTTTCCAATAAATAATTAGTAATCACGGCACCAACAGGTTCACCATTAGAATTAAATTGTATTTCCAAGTATTTACCCTATTTTCCAAATAAATTAAATTAAATTAAATTAATGAAAGTAATAATAAATTTATATTTCTTTTTTTAAAACTTACATGACGACTTGAATTATTATTTCTAAGTGTCTTGGCACAACCAAAACTTTCCAAAAGAGGATTGGTGGCAAGAACCATATCTTTAATTTCTTTGATGGAGGAAGATCTTTCACCACTTACAGTTGCAATATATTGCATAATCTATTATAAATAAGACATGAAATAAGTTTCGTAATGCAAAACACACACACACAGTCTTTAGGTCATTAAATCATCTAATTATCTATTACAAACCCTTTTTGCGGCCTCTGTTTAATAATTCAATTAACATAATGAATATATATTAAAAAAAAAAAAATAGAATAAATTAATTACTTCCAAATTACAAGATTTACGAACCTGTTTTACCAGCACCGGATTCCCCACTATTGAATTAAAAAAAGAATTGATTTAATTTAATTATAATTAAAATAATCAAAACAATATATTCTTTATAAGAAAAAAATACCTAATAATAATGCATTGATTTTCTTTATAACTATTCATATTATAATAAGCTGACTCCGCAACTGCGTATACATGTGGAGGCATCTAAAGAATTTAAATAATTTAAATCAACATTCGTAATGATTTTTAGTTTAAAAATGATTGGGCCACGTTATAATAAAATTAAAACTCACTTCAAGTCGATTTTTTCCGACATAACTTTGCAAAATCTCATCTGTATATATTCCCAAATCTTTGAAAGGATTAACACTAATTAACACATTTCCAATGTATGTCTAACATGAATTAATATAAATATATAAAATTAATTATGATTTTTATTCAATTATGTTATTTATAAATATAATAAGTATCAAATAATTTATTTATTTACATATATTTCACGGTTTTCAAATCTTTTCTTCAAATTCTCATTGATAGCATCATTATTAATTTTACTCAACATTGTCATGTCCGACACACCAACTTGTTTCTTCTTAAAACTTTCTTTGTAATCGGCTCTCTCAACTCTTTTATTGGCACCACCTGCCTTAGTTTTGCCATCTCCAGTAGCTCCCTTACGTGTCTTTTTTGGTGGCTTTTATTTCAAATAAAACGATTATATTAAAGAAAAAAAAGAAAAAAAAACAAAAAGATTATAGAGTAATAATTTATCAAAATATTCAAATTTTAACTCCCATACCATTGATATTTAATTATGTTAATTAGAAATTTTAATCGTTCTCGGATTGAAAAAAAATGTATTAATTCGACATCTACAAATCTATCTCATATACATCAAATGGATTTCCTAAAATCTATATAAATATATTTAAATCGAAGATCCAAGAAATTTTGTACGAGTGACGTTTTTACATAGCAGGTTGTATCACGCTAAATGATCGATTGTCGGAGATTTTTTTCCCTTGAAACGTAATTTATTAATGGTACGTTTGGAAGGATATCTCACTTTTAATGACGTTCATTCTACAAAATACTTCTCATTATTTATTTTCATATATTTTAATATGAATTTGATATAACGATAGTTTAGAATGTAAAATGTCGATCAGAAAAATAAGTATGACGCTATATTTAACGGGAGGTGACGAATTTAAAATTTCATTATGGTTGTTTTCAAGGTTAAACTTAATTAATTTTAAAATAAAAATAAATTTGAATTAAAATATATTGTGATTATGAACAATGCATTCAAAAAAATTTAAAAAAAAGTCAAAATTATATAAATTTATGAAAATGATCGTACTTTATGAAGACCCATTCATTCATTCTTGTATACGTATCTAGCTTTAGATTCAGGAAATTATCATGAATATTTTCTTTTTCAAGATGACGACCGATTTTCATAAAAAAAACAATAAACTGTATATATATAAAATTACGTAAAGGGCATGTGAAGCTTATCATTCTGTTATTGGTCTAGACTGCCTTTAAATTTTATAAGCTTATGTCGTACTGAAAATTTGCTGTACGACACAAAATAAGATATATATATATAATATAAACTTCGATAAACAACAAAAAAAAATAAACTTCGATACCTGTTGATTTTCGGATTTCACACTTTTTTCCGTTACCTTTTATCTATTATATTCTGTAGTTTATCTATTCTATCGTTTATATACTCTATTGTTCATTACATTCAGGCGTTTATTCTGCTAAATTGATTAAAAGTAGAAAACTTATTATTGTTATATATAGAAATAAATATATAAATATTTTTGTTTTTACCTTGTAAGTTTTATGATAATAAAGTTTTAATCAAAACAATTTTTTCCTCACTGATCCAAATTTTTTAAATTTAATTTAGGTTTCGAATATTATACTTTCAAAATGCCCCTTTACGCTCGTAAACAAATTCACCTTGTTCCAAAGCCCAAATTGAACTTGTTAAAAAACGCCAACCGTCAAGTTTGGGTTATTAACTACACCTCGGAGATTTTCTTAAGCTATCAGTATCCTTTTTTTTTTTTCGTGAATCAATTTTTTTATAAAATTTATTAACTTTAAAAGTTGACTTTTAAAGTGAGACCTATTTTTTTTTTATTTTTTTTTTTTTATTCGAACTGTTTGTAATATATTCAATACTGTAAAATACTTCAATCTATTTTTTTCCTTAACTTCCTTGAAGGGATTATTTAAAGCGCATAACCCTATATGAAAAAAGAATATGGCAATGTGTGGTAACAGGAAAACAAGGACTTACATATCATGAAGCCCTTGAAAGTGAAAAAACCCACCGCGAAACTTTAGAGAATAAGTTCCCATTGGGTTTAATCCCACCAGTATTAGAAAAGATCCAATTTAGTATGTCACATTAATTTATTTTAATTTTATTCGTTAAAAGAATTCCATTCATTTATCGGTTATTGTATTTTGACAGACACCGAAAGATTGGATGTAGTTGTAAATGAAATATTTGAAAAATATAAGGATCTTTATTCAATTGGCGAGGTCATATATGCAATGATCGATAGGAAAAAGTACGTTAAAAAAAAAAAGTACTTTTAATATTACATGATTAGTGTTGGTCGATTTATTAATAATATTATTTTTCAATTTGAAAAAAAAAAAAAAAAAGAATTAAAGTAAAAGTTTCCGAAGTAAAATCAATTACACCAAAAGAGTCGAGTTCCAAAGGAGCCAAGCGTAAGAGTATACAATCACAAATTATCTATGAGGTTCAGATGTTAGATGATGAAGGAAACCCAATGAAACAGAAGAACAAGAAATTTATTACAAAGACTATCAATGGAAATTATGCAGTCTGGTTAATATCAATTCATATTTTTTTGGAATTATAATCATTTTCAATAGAAAATAAAAGTTTATTGTTTTCTAACGGTTACTTACGAATTCTAGTCGTGCTGATAAATTATCTTTCACAAAAACTCTTATCCGGAAATTCGTTAAAGAATCTGCAACAAAAGATACATATTTTCATGCGCCATGGATTGTTAAAGTATACATTACACCTTATTGGTCTTATTAGTTTAATCGCTAATTTGTTATTTATAACTCAAAAGATCTTGAACCAAATTAATGATATTTGTATTATATGTATTCTTAGTCCAAATTGGCTAAAACGTACAAAATACCGACTCAATTGCCGGATGATTTACAAAAATCTAAAGATGAGGCACTCGAAAAAAGTCGAAAACGAAAGGTTGATTAAATGAAATCTATTAATTTCATACTCAATCATTTTGTATACTTTAGATTAACTCCCGATCTGATTTGATTATTTCAGGCTAAAACTTCAAATACTGCTCCAGCAAAGAAAATAAAAAATAATAAGGGATCAAATAACAATGTACGAACATCAAATAAGAATGATAAGAAAACGAATAGCACGCAGTCATCAAGTCAAAAACATTCGGCGACTAATAATAAAAAGACCATTAAGAAACTAACAGCCGCCGAAAAGGCAAAGCAAGAAAAAAAGAAACGTCAAGATCTTGAAAATAAGAAGAAGGAAGCCGAAAAGAATCGTAAACAAAAAGAAAAGGAAGAAAATCAAAAACGAAGAAAGGCAGAACAGAAAAAAAGTTAGTATATATACAAAATGTATGAAATTCTAATACTTACCAATACTTACCAAAATGATCGGTTCATATTTCCCTAGTCAAATATCCGATTGAAGATCTCGGTGTTCCGTTGGATCGTTCGTTACTTCAAAAACGGCCTTCATTAGTATACGATTTTAAAGTGTCCCAAGATTGCATCGGGATAATGCTTTCCATTTGGAACTTCTTTACAATATTTGGGTAAACTTTTTCCAATTTCAGTTGATTGAGTATAATAGTAATGAAATATATTTACTAAATAAATAATCCTTTTTTCTTTTATCTTATTATAGCAAAACACTTGGAATGTCATTTTGTACACTTGATGACTTTGAGTCTTCTCTTTATCATACAGTGACAAGTCCTCGCTGTTATTTAACTATCGAAATGCATGTTTCCCTGTTAAATGCGATCATCAAAGATCGAATGCATTCCAAAGGAAAAAAACGAGTCGTCAATCATGCTGTTGGTATTGATGCTATGGAAATTGATAATAACGATGAAATTACCATGTTAAATACTTCAAGAGAAATTCTTGAGATGTTAGGAAATAATTGGGATAGAAAATTAATTTCATCGAGTGACGGACGAAAAGGATGGGAAACAATACTCGCTGGATGTATATATCAGGTAATTCTCTATTTATATATTCTCCATTATTATTTTTATTCTATCATACACTTATATTATACGAAATTTTATTTTTGCAGTTAATAGAATATAGCTCGACTCCTAATTTGGAACATATACTCGCTAAAATAGTACCTAAAAGAAAATCAAATATTGAAGAGACTTTAGAAAAAAATTATGTGACCCTCGAAGCAGCCGATAAACTACAAATTCTTGAATTTTTGATTAATACCGTCAGTAAATCTCAAACAATTCATGATCATATCGAAATGTGTTCCGAGAAACTATCAGAGTTGAACAAGGAAAAATTGAATCTCGCAAAAGAGAAAAGGCAATTGTGAGTTTTTTATAATTAATGATATTTACATTATTAATTTTTATTAACTTTTTTTTTTCTATTTATAACCTATTTTTCAGATTATATTCACTCTCTGAAATCAATAAGGACAAACTTCCTGAGGATTTACTCAATGAAACAAATTCTTCAGCTGTTAAGTCTAATGAAAATCCCGTAACTCGAAAGCGTAAACTCGAAGAAAATGAAATTATGATCTCAAAAAGGGTATTTATCTATAGTATTATTATTTTTTACTATATATACATATATAAAGTTTTTTATAATTTGGATTTTAATTATGGTGCTGATATTTAGGAGGAACAAATCGAAAAGGACAAGCGTAAATATGCTATTCCACGTGTTCCACTGTTAGGAAAGGATCGCTTCTATAATAAATACTATTACTTTGATAATATCGGAGCGGCCGTTTCAGAAAAATATGGTACTGGACGAATATTTGTTGAGAGTGCGAATGACTTCGACTTGGAAATAATGACAGAGAAGGAGGAGCAACGTTTCAAAAAAAGAAGGAAAATTGAAGAATTTGGTATTAGTCGTAATGCTAGTAATGTTAGCGTGGATAATCAGGCACAATGGGGATATTATGATGATATCGCACAGGTTTGTTTATCTATTATTTGTATTATTTGATTTTTATACATTTGCATTTTTTTTTATGTTGAATTATTTTATATTATAAATATATTTTTAATTTAATTGTTTATATAGGTCAAACTATTGCAAGGATGGCTTAATTCTAAAGGCGTACGTGAATTATCTTTTCAAAATGAATTAAATGCCCGTCTACCAGATATTTCTGCTGGTATTACTAAGAGACAACAGGTAAAGTCTCCAGTAAATATGATAATTATTTTTAATTGTGATAAAAAAAAACCCCTCCAATATTCAATTTATCTTTTGATTTAGGATTTTGCCACAACGCATACTACTCAGGAAGTGAGGAGAAGTAAACGTACTCAAACAACATTGGCCATGTTATCAGCACAATCTTATATGAAATGGTCTAACAAGTTGGCAAAATAATGTACAGAAAATCTTTTTTTGCATTCAACAAATTTTAAATTTACAAATGTACAACTTTGCATAATAAAAAAAAATCCATTAATAAAGTTAATAAAGTACAGTTGAAGTTTTTTGATTTTGATTTTCTACTGGATTATGTATCATTAAATGTGCCTTAACTACCTACATTTCTACATATTCTTTGAATTTTTTGAATTTTTTGACCACAAATTGCATTACACAAGTTCTATGTATTTATACGAAAATAGAAACTTACGATCGATCGAAATTTTGGTATTAAAAAAATCCGATAAAACGTTATTACATATTAAAAGTTGGTTATTTACTAATAAAACATTTAAAAAGATACTAATTTATTAATAAAACATTTAAAACGATAAGAATTTACTAATAAAACATTTAAAACGATACTAAGTTACCTTAAAGTTTGAAGCATAGCGCCATCTATCATAAAAGTTTTAGACCTATTACTTAAGAATTGAGCGAATAATAATAATAAACGCTTAAATTTTATATTCTGATTTTCGAGAACGTTTTGACTTTGACTGCTTATTGTTCATTCAATTCTTAAGCAATAGGTTTGAATAGTGATACTTGTCGTAATTCAAAAAAAGTATCGCAACTGGTTGCAACTCTTGCAAATAATTACGACAGGTATTGAATCTTTTTCAGTTTATGCAGCATATTTTCAAACTTTATTTATTTTCGGATTATTTTTGACGAATAGTCGACAACCCATTTTTTACTTTTAACTAAAATGGTTGACAATGACAATTTACTTAAATCAGGTATTTTTTTTTTTTTTTTNTTAAAAAAATCCGATAAAACGTTATTACATATTAAAAGTTGGTTATTTACTAATAAAACATTTAAAAAGATACTAATTTATTAATAAAACATTTAAAACGATAAGAATTTACTAATAAAACATTTAAAACGATACTAAGTTACCTTAAAGTTTGAAGCATAGCGCCATCTATCATAAAAGTTTTAGACCTATTACTTAAGAATTGAGCGAATAATAATAATAAACGCTTAAATTTTATATTCTGATTTTCGAGAACGTTTTGACTTTGACTGCTTATTGTTCATTCAATTCTTAAGCAATAGGTTTGAATAGTGATACTTGTCGTAATTCAAAAAAAGTATCGCAACTGGTTGCAACTCTTGCAAATAATTACGACAGGTATTGAATCTTTTTCAGTTTATGCAGCATATTTTCAAACTTTATTTATTTTCGGATTATTTTTGACGAATAGTCGACAACCCATTTTTTACTTTTAACTAAAATGGTTGACAATGACAATTTACTTAAATCAGGTATTTTTTTTTTTTTTTTGGCAAGTGTGGTAAGGAATATTTGTAAATAGGCAAGGCACAGACAATTATAATAAATTGGGTTCATTGGTATTAATTAAAGGAACACTCAATTCCAATTGAAGAATATTTAGTTACATTTTTAAATTATTTAGGAATCAAATAATAACGCACTTCAATTAAACAATTAAAAATTTGTCATGTATATTAGAGAAAAAATATGCATATGCAATATTATTAAATTCTGATCTATTTTATTCTAAAGTAAAATGAAAACGCAACTAAATAAAGTTAACATATTTTTATTACAGATAGTTTGCATCTATTTATCAAATCTGACAAATTTCTGCACTCAATTTTATTCTTAAGCAAAGCTTTTATAGTAGATTCGCTATGCCTCCCCTTTATTTCCAAAGGGCCCGCCATCAGACGGAACGGAGATTCCTGATATCTTTAGAGTCATTAAAATCGTCCTGTTGATATTGATTGTTTAAATAAAACCTATTGATAACGACAGACATAAATGCATTGTCACCTTCGAATGTGCCAGAATCATGGGATGCATATACCAACTATTCTCTATGTGGGGCCAGAATCGTGGACTGGGCCATATCATAACCTAAACTGGCAAAATAGCTTAATTATGTTATTTCGTCAGAAACTTTAAAGGTTTATGTAACATCAGGAAAAAAATATCTAAAATATTATGTGACTGATTTTTTAACGATGTGTAAGCCGAGTGATAAATTAAAACCTAGTTTTCATTATTTTGCGCAACTTGGATGTGTGTCATGTAATATTCCAAAGGTTGTTCAATCAATAAAAAAATAAAAAATAAATTATCATATTTATTTGATTTAATTATATTACAATCTTATTCATATTAAGAAGTTATACTATAAAAAAAATGTCTAATAGCATAAATATCTACTAGTAGAATAAATAAAAAAAACATAATTATTTTCTTATAACATAGGGAATCTTATCTTATGATAAAAAAAAATAGTTGCATGAATTCTCTTAATTCTTCATTTGTCTTAATTGGAATAATTTCTCTACATTTCCATTATTTTTTCTTTTTTTTGTTCGGACGTTTAGTGCCGTAAGGCTTGTGGTGCTCCACAAAGGTGAAAAATCTTTGCGTATCTAAACATGTGTAATGATTAATTAATTAAAATATTAAACCATCAATTTTATATTTATGAAAATTTATAACATACCATGATGAGTTCCGGTCCCGTTGTCAATGAATATATTTCGGAATACGGTAGGTTGTTCACACGTCAACCTTCTTCTTTTGCATTCTGAGCATTGGGGATTTTCCCCAAACCCAAAAACACATTTCACTTTTTTAGCTTTACAATAGGTACAAGCTGGTGATTTGGGTGGTTTGGTCATGTTGATAAGTAATTTTTCATCTTCTAAGCTCAATTACTTTTATACTTATTTTACCATAGTTATATAGTGATAGCTTTTAACTTTTTATCTTTGTTTCAATCTTTATAGATTCTATAATGTTTGCATCAATGTTTACGAGGCAACAAAAACATTTTCTGCATAAAACTTTAGAAATTTCTAATATTCATAATGAAAGATGCGTAGCAAAAATTACTTTTCACCCAATTGACACGCGCTTTATTATTAAAAATCTGTAATTATTTGTCATTGGCTTTGTATATAATTTAAAGATATTTCCATATATATATATTTTGATGAATGAAAAAAAATTCCTTTTTGGCTAAAACATTCTGAATGTCTATTTTCCATTCATTTATTTTAACTAATGATTAGATTTATTTTATATTTTTTCTAGAAAAAAAAATTTGGTTGTGACCAACGTAATTACGTATTTAAGGGAAATTATTTCTCTAATAATTAAAAATTTTACTTGATAAAGAGAATAAATCATTATCAATATGCATCCAATAAAGTAATGCATCGTATCGTATGAAAGAATTTAATATTCCTTACCTATAAAATTTTATCTCACAATACCCCACAATCAAACAATTTAGAAACTTATAATATATGCATAAACCAAAGTAATGCATCGTATCGTATGAAAGAATTTAATATTCCTTACCTATAAAATTTTATCTCGAAATACCCCATATCAAAGAATCTAGAAACTTACAATATGCATAAACCAATTTGACAACAAAAAAAAGCATTATGACACAATAAATGTCATTTAATTCATTGAATTAACATTTTAAGATTGCTTTCAAAAATTTACGGGCATATCTTCTTTTTTAAGTAAATCTATTACTGATCGAGTAGAAATCTTAACGAATCGGACATTAATTACCTTTGGATTTCCTTGAATGATTTAAAGGAAGATTTTTATTGTTATAAAATGAATGAAATTAACAAAATTACGAAGGATAAATGAAGTTTATTTGTTTGAATCTCTTAATTTATCAACCAATCTTCGTCATTATAAAAACATCGCATTTCTCCGATAACTCTGGGCAATTATGGATTTCTTCTTTCTTTAAATAGATTCTGTACACACCACATCTACTCCACAAACGTTGAGCATGAAAACTAAAATTCATAGAAAATATTTTACAGTTCGAAAAATCTATTTTTGATTGCGCTCGCGATTAGAGTCACGTGAAAACGCAAATCTATTTAAAGAGTGTCCTTAAAATAGATCCAGGTCTAGACTTTTATCCCAGACACACAATATAAATAAATTTTTATAAAGTACCTATCACGTAATAAATACACTTGTGATCTAGGTTAAGAGTGTAGAATAAATTTACCCTTATTTAAAAGAGCGTCCTTATCCTAGACCTCCGGTTCATGATATTATCCTAGACCCAAATTTATTGGTCCATAGTTTAGCAGGTGATCAGAAATATTTCACATGTAAGGGCAGCAAAAGTTTCATTTTTGATAGATCAGGGGTTATTTTTTTGATATATCAAGATGCATGATATGCCCATAATTATTTATTTATAGATGCATCAAAAAAATAACTATTTTGTCGCATGAAAATAATATATGGACCGCCCACAGCAAAAACCGGTTTTCGGCCAATTTTCCGATTTCGATTTAAAGTTACGCAACCAAAATTCGCGTTTGTAAAGAAATAAATTTAAAATCATCGATTTCCTTCTAAATAACAAAAGATAAAATTTTGCATTTAATTAATTTTGATTAATACAATATTTTTTAAATAATTTAATTTATCTGTATTTATTGAATATATAAATTTATTGCCACAAAAAATTTATTAATATTTTTAATAAAATTCATTAAAATCATTATAAATTAAAAAAAATAAAATTCAATGACTTTATAATAAATTAATGATTTATAATGCACTAACTAATAATAGCACGAATGCAAATCTGTCGTCATATTTTTGTATAGTCATAGGTAACCCAAGGAATGCAAATCAAGTAACGACACCTGCGCGATCTTGTCGTCACACCTGAGATGACATAACCTAAACTAAGTGGAAATAACATATTCAACCTAGTTGGAAAAAGTTAATGTTATAAATACCAATTGCATGATAAACTTACACAATCATGAATTATAGTATCCATATGTTAAAAGAATAATAAATGTTATAAATTTTTTCTTGAGAAATTTAAAAATAACTGATTATCATATTTACACGAGCATGAAGTTGTCAAGTGGCATTTTTTTATCTTTGCTTTTGTTATTCTTGATATATTCTTTTCCGACAGTTTTGAAAAAAACTATGGATGGTATTACATAACTGATATGATAAACATAAAAGCAAAGTAATTTATCTATAACATTTACACTTTCGAAATTAGCTAATTATTATTCAGTGTAACATATTTAACCCAGTATTGCACGTGGTATTTTAATTTAATTGGGCGGATAATTACATGTATGCCCCAAGGATATTTAATAAAAATTGATATTCGAAGTTTATTTATTAAAAAATCAAAATTAATAAATGGTTATCATTATTAATAAATATGTAAATTTTTTTTAAAACATACCATTATTTTTACAGAAATGTTTCTTTCGTTTTCCATTCTTTAACGTTATTGTATAGTGTTTGCCTCTTTATATTTGATTAGTTATAGTTTGAATTTTTTTAATTTAACACAAAAATAAATTCATTACTTTTCATTTACTCCATTCAGAATCTCGGAATCTCAATATAACGTCTAGAGTTCCAATTAAAAGGCAAATAACTAATAAACACGTGATAATTTTATTCAATAATTTAATCAACAATCAAATAAGCCCATATGTATTATTATTTCTATGTAATAAAATAAAATTATTTACATATGTGTATATCATATAATAAAAATAATAATTTGAATTATTAGTGAAAAAAATCAATCCGTCAACAAAGCGATAGGTCACAGACTAGTTACTTTTTATATTTACATGATTTGACATTTATATTTAATTTTTCTGTTTCTTGGTTCTTAGCTCCAACCATCCCTAAACCAACTCCCCATTCATTCTTTTGTTGTCTCATTCCACTTCTAATTCTCCAAAGTAATCCTCCAAGTCCACCAAAACCTTGATATAATACAGCCCTGCGACTTGGTGCTGGTACAATATGTCTAACATGATGTTCTGATACTAATCCAGTTTTAGAATCAAATTTATACATGAAAATACCAGAAAAAGTTGATCGAGGAATTCTCGTACTGTGAGAAGATAACATTGATGAAATATAATATGACCGGGGAGTACCTTCAAGTGTCCAACGAATAAAAAGTCGAGTATTTCTATCAGAAGGTTGTAAGGATGATGTAGAATATGCTAATAAAGTTGGTAAGGGGATAAGTTTATAACTTGAATCTTTAGGAAGCGTTAACTTATTATCATTCTGACTCTTCCAATCTAATGAGATGTCAAAAATCGTGCCTTTGAAATAAATATCTTGTTCAGGGTCATTTCCTTTTACTGTATTATTTCCAACTACATTAATCTTCGATATTTCTAGTGTTAAGTCATCAAAATACCAAATCAAACTCCATCTTAATAAATTCGCGATACCTATATACACATGCTTCCCGCGGACATGTAGTCTAGTGTGATGTGGATCCGATAAAAGAATGTTTTGTGAATAAATAGATGTGTCATTCAGACCTTTTTCAAAAAATGTAGAGAGCTCAGAACGTA
The DNA here is from genome assembly GCA_003547095.1 of Diversispora epigaea. Classification (NCBI taxonomy): domain Eukaryota; kingdom Fungi; phylum Glomeromycota; class Glomeromycetes; order Diversisporales; family Diversisporaceae; genus Diversispora; species Diversispora epigaea. Next base: position 477,550 of record PQFF01000504.1, on the reverse strand, counting down.
ATGTCCGAATTGCTGCATATTTAAGGTTTAGTTAGGTGGAATCCAAAATAAATTAAGAAAAAAATTTTGAATAATTAATTAGATAATTTAATATACCCCTGCCAACATTGAGTGTATACTCGTCAGCTCCTTTAGGTTCATTCTCTGAAGGTTCTATTCCATTAAGGTTTAATTTGTTGTTATCCGAATTACTTGGAATATCAATGTGATCAAAATCGAACGCGAATGCTGGGTCATTTTCATATAAAATTGAATTTTTTTCACAAGGCTTTTGAGGTATATTCTGAACTAAAGTATTAGATAGAAGTGGATCATGTGCAGTAAAAAACGAATTCGAATTTTTCTGCAAATTAGAAAAAAATGCTTTTTGTAAAAACGAAATGTCTGCAGCTTTCTGAAACTCGTTAAGAATGGAATTTGCGATTTTAATCTTTGTACCAATTTTCGCGATCCCAGACATAACACTGGGACAAAGCATAGAAAAAAAAAGAAAATCCTAATAAAAATTATGTGACCCTCAAAAAATTTTGACGGTGACGATTTTCCAAATCAAGTAATTCGAGTGGTAAATTGACTAGCTAAAACCAAGAACATTATGTGGCGACCATTGTGGCGTTCATGTATTTGTTTTGCCTAGTGAAACAGCCACTTACTTAAAAATTGCAACTCGATTTTCACCAATCTATAACATTTTCTATTGTCAAGACGTGTCATGTCTGGTAAAAGTTGCCACACCAGAAGGGACTTTTTGTTTTTAATAATTTGAATAGAAAGTTTATACTAAAATTTCACAAATTATCAGATTTCGGTTTAGAAAATCAAGAACATGCCCTTCAGGAAAGGGAAGAAGATCTCGAGGATGGAACTGAAATTGATTCTGAAGACCTATTAGCTGTGATGGAAGAAAATTCACCTGGTATGCATAACGTCTTGTTTTTAGTTATTATGAGTTGTCAAATGGCTATTCTCGTTATTAGAACATCGAATCCTATTATTAAAATTTACAAGGATTCTTTTCATTATTAAATACTATGCTTAAAAACCAAAATTCACTCAATTACCAGCCCAAAATTTTTTCAATTTACAAGCGTCTTTTGAAATTGCTAACAATTAGTAAATAAATCCTTTTATTATTGGATTTCATCATAGAACATCAATTTGTAGATGTTGCTCCTGAAGAAATGGAAGAAGAACTCCTAGAAGATGGTTCATTATCGCCACTTGAGAAAATTTTTTTGTATGTGAAAAGTGAATTGCTATTTCATAGGTAGGGATTACATCGCATTGTTTGAAAATCCTAAATTTAAAAAAGTTACTGACATTTTACTTTTCTTCATGAGAGTGTACATTGCAAGAGAACTGCCATCATTGATAAAAGACATTGAAATTAGTGAAGCGGTTGAATTTGTATTGCCTTTGATGAATTCTTTAGGAATTGATCATGGTTGTTATTTTTCTTTGATTCATTATTATCCAATTTATTTAAAAAAAAAACTTAGTTTATAATATTTCTTTCTTTCTTTCTTTCTTTTTTTTTTTTTTTACAAAAATATTATTAGAAGTTCATGTGCGTGAAGCTTTTGCACCAGAAGTGGATAAAATCATATGGTTTTATTATTCTGTAAGACATTTTTTTAGATTAATTACAAGATATTATTAATATTATTAATTTTATAAATACCTAAATTAATTTATTAATTAATTTATGGTACAGCATTGTCCACTCAAAGAAGCTACNATTATCGCCACTTGAGAAAATTTTTTTGTATGTGAAAAGTGAATTGCTATTTCATAGGTAGGGATTACATCGCATTGTTTGAAAATCCTAAATTTAAAAAAGTTACTGACATTTTACTTTTCTTCATGAGAGTGTACATTGCAAGAGAACTGCCATCATTGATAAAAGACATTGAAATTAGTGAAGCGGTTGAATTTGTATTGCCTTTGATGAATTCTTTAGGAATTGATCATGGTTGTTATTTTTCTTTGATTCATTATTATCCAATTTATTTAAAAAAAAAACTTAGTTTATAATATTTCTTTCTTTCTTTCTTTCTTTTTTTTTTTTTTTACAAAAATATTATTAGAAGTTCATGTGCGTGAAGCTTTTGCACCAGAAGTGGATAAAATCATATGGTTTTATTATTCTGTAAGACATTTTTTTAGATTAATTACAAGATATTATTAATATTATTAATTTTATAAATACCTAAATTAATTTATTAATTAATTTATGGTACAGCATTGTCCACTCAAAGAAGCTACACCCGAAAACGTTCGTGATGGTGTTTTCCTAACGCGCAGGTCTTTGAGTCCGGAAAGGCCTCAAACACCACAACAAAGGCCTCCCAGGCCGCAAACTCCTCAGAGACCACAAACACCCATACAGCAATCATTACCACCGCTTCCTCCACAACCACAAACTCCTACTAGTCACTTACCATATTTATCTCCATCAGCTTTCACCCCTCTACTTCACACATTACTTCTTGATCAAAACACGGGAATTGCACAAGCAGCTCAAAACGCTGTACAGTCTCTAGTTGAAAAAATATTGGGGGATCCAAATGTAAGTCCAAAGAACAAGGAAATTTTAGAAAAGGAAACTCTAGAGGGAGTCGTTCTTGGAATTGGTCGATTAGATCAAGAGAAAGCAAAAAGAGCAGAATTAAATGACTGGGATACAGATGGAGATGATTCAAGTGCTCACGCAGTTGCTGGCGGGGAGGAGGTAGCCGAATTAGGTCGAATGACGATGATGTCGGTAAGTCATCGAATTTCATAATCATTATACTAAACCATTTACAATTATTAATTTTATATTCGTAGCTAATTGCATCGTTAGCATCTATTGTTGGACCCGAAAAATGTGCTCGCCTGTTTCTACATGAATTAGACAAAATGGCGACTGAGCCAGTGTTTTATGTACGGAAGGTGTGGTTTGATTCATTTACCTCTTTGATACATATACATTCTTTCTTTTTGATATACACATATATTCACTCTTTTCTATATGTATATTCGTTTTTGCAACATAATTTAATAAAATTTCTCTGTTAGGAAGCGGCCTTGGCAGTGGGGAGTTTGGCTAGTGTAATGCCCTTGGATATAATAACTTCAAAATTGGTAAATAACAAGCCATTTGTTTCATGCACCTGGTTTGAAATATTACCAGATTGTTGATATTGAGCAAACAATAATATCAAAAGTTACCCTTATACGACCAATTCTCTAACGACCCTATTTGGCATGTGCGCCGCTCCTGCTGTCTTGTCTTACCAACCATATGCTCTCGCCTTCCCGAAGAAATGAAATTTGAGCGGGCCGTCAAGGGTATGGATTTATTTGCAGGAGATGTCTGTCGTAGTGTTCGTTCCGCGGCCGGAGAGATTGTTGGGGAATTAATTGCAACTTTTCAACCTGGAGGCAAGGTTCCTGAAAGCTTAATACAAAACTTCTTAAGTCTCGTTCCAATCAGGGAAGGCAGCAATGGGAGTAACGGCATCACAGGGGGTTCGTTTAGTGGAGGCCTAGGGCAGCAGAGAGATCCTGAACGTCCAGTTATTTGTGCTTATAATTTTCCTGGTCAATATTATATATTATATAAATCCTTCAATAACTGTTGTAATATTTAACATAATGTTGTATTATTAATATTTTCATATCTTTTGCCCATATATTTCAGCTGTTGTTTTGACTTTAGGAGAGAGTCGTTGGGACGATCTAAAGGGAACTTACGTTTCTTTAACAAGAGACATGCAGGTTTGAAGGTCCCTCTTCTTAAAAAAATTATTTATCAAACATCATCTAAATTACGACAATAATAAGAATTTTTTTTTAAGATTAAAGTGCGGAGATCTTTGGCTTGTTCGATTCACGAAATTGCGAAGGTCATAGGTCCAACCAAAACTAAAGAGGATTTACTTAACGTTTTTTCACTTTATCTGGTTGATGCAGATGAGGTTAAGTCTGGTCTTATAGAACATCTTGCTGCATTCATTGAATGCTTACCTCAATCTAATCGAAATGAATATTTACCAACGTTGAATGATGTTTGGGAAGGCGTTAGTAGTCAATGGCGATTAAGAAATGAAATTGCAAAGTATGAATTATATTATTAAAAACCTTTAAGTTTCGATTTTTCGAACAGAATTTAATTATGGTTTAATATTTTTTCAGACAAATTTCAGAGTTGTGTCGGTTATTTGATGAACAAAATGTGATAAATCATATATTACCCCTAACTATAAAGGCAATCAAAGATTCAGTGGCTACTGTGCGAGAAACAGCAGTCGCAAGTGTAAGTCATTTCATTAAATCATTTAGTAATTAATTATTAATAATATTATTGTTGACTTTATTTTTAAATTTTATATTTAACTTTTTTTTCAAAAAAAGTTTCCCGCTCTATTTGAAGTTTTACGTGGCAATGAATCATGCCTCCAAAAGTTGATAAATCGAATGAATGAATTTGCTTCTGATCCCGGGTTTCGAGGCAGAGTAGTGTAAGTTGAAAAATATCTTGCAAAAAAAACATCTTGAATATCGCATATCTTTAATATTCGATAACTTTTTTTTTTTAACTATAGTTACATACAGATATGTAGTGCATTTGTTGCATCCGATTTTCCTAAAGATGAATTTTCAAAATATTTTTTACCCAGTTTGGCAGCACTTTCACGCGACGAAGTAGTTAATGTGAAAATTGCCTTAGGTCGACTTGCTGGAGAATTATGCCGAACTGGTGAGTTGAGTTATATATATGTATATCTATATATATGTATTATTCTAAATTAAGTNATATTACCCCTAACTATAAAGGCAATCAAAGATTCAGTGGCTACTGTGCGAGAAACAGCAGTCGCAAGTGTAAGTCATTTCATTAAATCATTTAGTAATTAATTATTAATAATATTATTGTTGACTTTATTTTTAAATTTTATATTTAACTTTTTTTTCAAAAAAAGTTTCCCGCTCTATTTGAAGTTTTACGTGGCAATGAATCATGCCTCCAAAAGTTGATAAATCGAATGAATGAATTTGCTTCTGATCCCGGGTTTCGAGGCAGAGTAGTGTAAGTTGAAAAATATCTTGCAAAAAAAACATCTTGAATATCGCATATCTTTAATATTCGATAACTTTTTTTTTTTAACTATAGTTACATACAGATATGTAGTGCATTTGTTGCATCCGATTTTCCTAAAGATGAATTTTCAAAATATTTTTTACCCAGTTTGGCAGCACTTTCACGCGACGAAGTAGTTAATGTGAAAATTGCCTTAGGTCGACTTGCTGGAGAATTATGCCGAACTGGTGAGTTGAGTTATATATATGTATATCTATATATATGTATTATTCTAAATTAAGTTTAATTTTTTATTTGTGCTCTAAGAACAATATTATCAAGATCCTGAAAATCGTCCATCATCAATCGTCAATATGATATATTGTCTTGCAGATGATAAAGATGTTGATGTACGAGGATTTGTTTTTTCTATTCTATCACCAGAAGAGAGATCTAAATTTTTATCTTCAACAATACAAGCAATGGCTGAAAGTGTTGAAAATAATATAGATCCTATTACGAATGATTTGGATCACGCGGAAGTCAGAAAAAATATTCAAGAGTCCATTGAGACTCCACTTTTGAAAACAGAAGAAATTGTAAAAGAGACAATTGAAGAACCACGTGATTCCGAAAATGGCAGTCCGCTGGGCGTGATCATGGGGGAAATTCCAATAGCATTTATAAGACCTAATATTGAAGTAGATAATAATATGTCTTCTTCGGGTCTCATGGTATCATCCCCTCCCCCCACTTAGGTTCAGAAAGTAATCATCATATAACTAAAAAAAAAAAGATTTAAATAAAAAATGACAGAACATTTTAATATTTATTTAAATATAGTAAAACACAATAAAGGAGGGTTTGGAGCATGATTTCATTTACTAACTATTTCATTTTGTATGTTTAAGTTTTTACTTTTTTTATTATTATTATAAATTTATCACAAACAAAGATTTATATAATTGATAAAACACAAAACTGTGTTAATATAAAATTATTCTGATCAAATTTACTGAAAGGCAAAAGACAAATGGCCAGCTGTCCAAAACAATTAAATTATTTAGAATTCATAATCATGTGATTTACATTGATCAATTTTTATAGTTAAGAAAAAGTAGACTATAATTCAACCAAGAAAAAAACATTTTGCAATATGCCCACTTCCAAATATGTAATGCAACAGTTGGATCGAAGGAGACGCCATAACATAATTATGTTATGGCGTCTTAATGTAGGTTATGATATGACGTGTGGATCGCAAAACTCAAGTCACTCGAGTAATGTATTTAGTGTTTTAAGCCACATGCGAACTCAAGTTATATATCAATATTCATACGCCATGACCTGCAGATGCGCCATGCAATATTTGTATGCCATGACCTATTGACCCGATCTTATCGCGAGTTTGACGGGTCGATTGCAATTTACGCGTCATTTTGGGACAAATAGCAAGAGTTTATGTTATCGGTATGTTATACACATGCTATCGTGTATATTGCAAACATGTTATCAGGTACATTATCTGGACATGCTAGCAAATCGATTTTGCCCAAGTTTAATGCCATAAAAAAATGAGGTGTCCTGTAAGATATAATTATTAGCATCCTTTTTGGCCGTGCCAGCTTTACTGATTTGTGAGGATTCAGAAGTTTCAGACTTTTATATAACTTGGAACGAATATTATCTGTTAAAATCCCAATTAATTTAGCCTGCCAATCTAAATATTCGGGGGTTAGGCACAAAGTGTCTTGCTTCGTAGAGATTTTATCAAACTTGGTCTGTGTATTCACGTTGCTATTTTATATGATTACAAAGCAATTTAATTTCTCGCATTGGAATTATAAAAAAATAATAAATATAGCCACTTTGTAACTGCCTTTGGCAATCTTTATAACATAGTAATAAAATATAAATGTAGATAGATAAAGTTTATGCGGTTATTTCAATTTCATGCTTCTCACATTTAATGTAATAAGATCCATCTTTATATTTTCCTTCTATATCTTCCTCATCATCGTGATCTAAATTGCATAATGGACATAATGTCTCGGCAGTAATTCCGTAATAATCAACATTTTCACTACTGAATTCTCTATATAAATTAGATCCAATGTTTTGTTGCGAAAATAGGTACGATTATAAGTTGGACTTACTTGAGTTAGCGGAGATGTCACCTTGGTTTGGATATGGATTGTACATTTACTTCAGTTTTTGATTGTATCGGCTCTGCTAACGTATCTATATTATTTGGATTAGAAGATTTGGTTATGTGCGCGTTACAATTTGTAACGCCGATCATTTTTTGACATTTAGCCGAAGAGACATCTGCATTAGAATTTTTAGGAAAACAATTTATAATATCTCGAATCTGATTGTAGTTAAACTTGAAATTGTACTTGCACTATATGTAACTATTCCGATTTTATCTATTCCTATTCCCATATATAATGTGTGAACCTTTTTGGCTCTGAAGGTTTTCAGTCGCAAGTTTCCATCTGATAATTCTCCTAGGAAGTTCGAATATTACGTCCCGACTAGAAGTTACTTCAATTTTGCAAAATAAAAAAAAATACACACCTCTTTCTTTAAATCTTCATTTAATAAAGGTCTCTATGATTGAAGTTTTCAAGTTAAAAAATGATGTCATTATTCAAAGATTGAATATGGTTTTTAAAAAATTGAGAAATTATCAATTACTTTGTTCCAATGAGTTTCCAAGTTATTTTTAGTATGTTGCTGTTTTGAATTGACCTATTATAAGAAAAGTATTTATCAATGTTAGCAGTGTGCAATTTTTTATTTAGTGGCGAGGGCATACTGAAAATCAAATAATTTAAAGAGAAATCGGCAAGCCCAAAGGAAGACATAATCAATTCCTCTTTGAGAATCAATAGACCTTTACCAAGCGACAAAGTCGGAATGCCCGAATAGAGGGCTTGGGAATGGTTACCCATCTGGTCTACCCGGTAATTCTCCTCGGAAGTT